>WEIT01025802.1:16117-40821 GCA_013389985.1 Dryoscopus gambensis | reverse complement strand
ATTTCTGGTTTTAACAAAGAGTCTACCTTTAATGAGTCTACCATTTCCCAGTATTGTCATAGATGCTTTCAGCATTTTTCTCCCTCGTTTTCTGTTTTTTAATAGGCAGACATTGATTATAACTTTTTTTAAGAGACACGTGAATCAAATGTGTAGGGGAAAGACACTTTTTGTTAGGGGAGCACCTTTTAAAGCAGAAAATGAAAATAGCCATGCTATAAGCAAAAAATTGTGGCATAGATAAATGAAGATATTGCCAGAACTTATAAAAACCCTAATGTCATGCAGAGTGACTAAGCCTTATTGATTATTACAAGTAAGATTCATCACTACTCAGAGTCCTGTATGTTTTCGGCAAGCTGTTCATGTGAAAAATAAGCTACAGCAATATAATAGCATAGTATTAATCTACTGCTTCTGAAACTGTAACAATGCAGCAGGATTTCAAAGTGCTACTACTGGAGCCAGAAGAAAGAATGAAGAATGTTGCGGTTCTGGAAATGCAGCAAACGTGATGTATTTTCACAGATAGCAGAAAATGCAACAAAGGGGTTGGTAAAGTCCCATTTGAAACCTCATTTTAGCAACAACAAAGTAGCAGGCATTCCCTGCACTGAGATAGGATGATTAACACTGCAAGCTGAAAGAGTTTGTGCAAATGGCAAATATAAAACATTAATTTCCTTCCTCAGAGAGTTCTGAGTTTTTATTAGCTTTCCTGTGTCCAAGAATTTTTTCTTTATCCTTTTAAGAGAACTCCAGCTGGATTAAGTATAATGCTGCTGACTACTTTTCTTTATAATTGCTCATTTTATTTACCTTTTCTAGAGTTGTATTTAAAAAATATTTTCTTTGTTCAGCTGCCCTATCACATGACCTCACAAATCTGTCCTGCCTGCTGCTAAGTGACACAGTAGTAATTCCTTTATCCTGTTCCCCCCTCCTTTTCTTATATATTATCAATATTTTAGCATATCTAACTGGGAGCAAAGGCTTAATAACCTTTTTAATGAACCTAAAATCTTTAACAAGCAAAACAAACAAACAAACAAACAAAATCAGAGTGACCCTTGAAACAGACAAATTTTGAGCCAATATTTTGGATCAAAATGTTCAGTTCTGACAAAATTTATTGTTACTGTTCCTTTTAAATCTTTTGCCTCCCCAGCATCTCTGGATAAATTTTAGACCCACAAGCATCAGCAGCTGGATTGTTCATGGGAATGTTCAGGCTTTAAATCTGGGCTGACATTCTTTCCTTTTTTCTCAATCACACTCAGGTTCGTCTCCAGAAATGTCAAAAAATGGGAGATTGATTCTGATCATCTAGAAATGAATTTCATATTCTCAGTTCCTCTCTTGAGTCTCTCTGAATTCAAGTTTAAAGAAGAAATTTATGCAGCCTGCTGGATTTCAAAGAACAATGAATGAAAGGTCTCTTCATACTCGATTTTTTTAATGTGTGGAAGTTCTTGATTATCTGCACCTTTTCTGTGCATTAATTTTTAATGAGTGATTTAAAATGCTTTTATATCGAGAACACAATTAATGTAATAGGAGTTTCTATAAAACTCCTATATGAGAATCTCTGAATAGAGAGGGTTGTTTAGTGATTCTACAATGCTCTTAGCTAGACATTCAAGGAAGTACACATGTATTTAGTAAGATATTCCCATCTTATATTTTCTTTTTCCTATTACAACAACAACTCCATAATTTAAACCCCAGACAAACTTACAGTGGTAAGCCTTTTTAATTTTGCAACTGTGCTGCATAAAACCCAAAACCAAGTAGCATATTCCCTTTTAAATGAGAAAATGCATGGGAAGATGCTGGTGTACAACAGGAACTGGGCTTCTGCTGTCAAACTCTAAAAGAAACTTAAAAAGCTTGTGGCTGTACTTTACTGCGTTGTACATATTTTTACTAATATAAATCTTTGTTTGATTTATGCTCTTTATTTCACTGACATTCACCAGTTGCTGAAACCAGTTGTACATATGAATAAAAAGAAACAACCATTCATTTACAATTATTTCCATAAGATATTATTAAGAATAATGCCATGTGTTGGAAAACAGCTTTGGAGGTCAGATGGATCTATAGTTTTCCGTTTTGGTTGGTAGAACCTAATAGGATCTTTGCTGGTTTTTTCTTGGGTTTATTTTTCATATTTGCATATTTTCTATAGTATTCAATATGCAAGTCTTTCATTATTTACTTATAATACAGTAGTTTTATTTTTGCCTTGTATAGGGCTAAAGAATCCATTAAAGAAAATTCTTGATACAGGGAAATACAATTCACACATAAAGGAAAATTGTTTTCCTTTATGGAAGTCATTGTCTGAAGTACAAATCTAACAGAGTATCTGTTTGGACAATGGCTCAATTCTTTGCTCTGTTTCATGGCGTATTCAGTATTTTCAGTAATTCCACTAAAACACAGGGAGACCCTACATGCTCACAAGCTTTTGAACCTCTCCATGTTCTGCACAGAAGTGATTTGCATCCATTTTGAATTTAAATATATAAGTGTATTGTGCTACTAGGAAATTCACCTTCTGAATCCTAGATTTCCTACGTAGCTAAAATGCTAAATAGCTAAAATGTTTTTGCTGTATAATTACTTGCCTATTTAACCACCACAAACTGTTGTTACAAAAATATAAAGAAACTACAATGGCTTTTTATATTACATAAAAGAAGTGGCTTCCTCAGAGGGAGGTTGGAAGCTTGAGGAGACTCACAAGAGTAACTTCCTAACACCTATATAGTACATTTTCCTCCTCTTTAAACACCAGCAGTTTAAGATTTTATGTAAATGCAGGCACCAGTGTTCCATGAAGATGCATGAAAAGGAATGTGTCAGGCACTCTTAATTAGAAATAATGTGGGGTTTCATGCTTAAGTTGGAAATGTATGCTTAAGCCAGGAAACAGCAAAGCCATTTTCTATATAGCCATGTTATGTAAGTAGCCACCATCCTTCCAAAGTGGCCACTGGCCTTGGGAGGTGACATGAAAGGATTGACCAGGTGACATGGTCCTGAGCAGGACATTTTACTGAGGTCCCTAGAGAATCACTCCCTCAGCTAGCTGAAAGTGAGTGTGGTCAGGGAGCAGATGCAGAGCTGCCCACCTGGTATGCAGGAATGAAAAAAATCCCTCTGTTTTTAATCACAGCATTCTTGAAATCAAAATGTCAAGGCAGAAAAACATAGTACTATCCTAACTCAGTAACACAGATGACTTGTAACTAACTACTAAATTAACTGTGTCGTAAAAGCACACACAACCTTCTCTGTCTCTTTCTTAGAGGTTACATAATAAAGCTCAAAAACATTATTTAATACCTCACCTGCTTTATTACAGTATCTCCTGAGGAAGAACTCAAGTGAGTCAAGGTCACTTGAAAACAAGCATTGCCATACTGTGAGGGGAGACACAACATTTTTTGCAGATGACTTGATTATCAGCAAGTTAGCACAACAGAACAAATGGCTGCAATTCAGGAGATACTGAAAGAAGATTCTTCCAGAAAATGCCATAAATGGAGACGTAAAGGAATGAAAAAGTAAGTATTTGTCACTCATGCAACAATGATTACCTTCAAATGAAAAATGACTCAAAGGACTGGGACATTAGCAGCCTAATATGTTGCAAGCTTTAGAAAGAATCAACTTTATACTGACGTTTTCAAGTGGAAAATGAAGGGAAGAAAGCTTGTTCCCTGCAAATTGTAAACTCACCTTTATTTCATTTTCTGCTATCTGTTCTTGCCCAGAATAGAGTTTGTTATCAAATTGTTACAATTCTCCTAAGAGACAAGAAAACATTCATCCACATCAAAGAAATAGTGTTTCAAAAGCCAAATGCTAGAAATGGCAAAATTTCATAGGTCTGGTCTATGTGATGACATGAAGACTTTTCTACTGCTTTTATCAATTGTTTTTCCAGACATGCTCATTCATGCAAGTCATTATAGCGAAATGCTACAGCTATCTCAGTTTTAAGAAAATCCAAATAAAAATAAACAACTTTAAACAATACTTAAAACCAATACTTATTTTGAATGGCTCATGACTGGATGTGAATGGATGTGAATAAAAGACAGAGGATATACTAGCAAAATGACGACTCTATAAAAATTTTCTATAATTATTAACTTTTTTCACCTCAATCTCTCAAAGCAACTTATGCCCAAAAGGCTCCATAATCCATTTCACAGAACAGACTTGTGAAATATATATTACATCTCTGTTAAATAAGAGAATACTTTAGCTCTACAGTATAGCATATAGCTCTATATTATATGCTAAAGCAGCAGACCCTGTAGCTGTTCTGGATCTCATTGGTTGTGGGTAGATGGAAGCTGCAATGATAAATGACTTTACAGACACTGGGACAGCAGTTTTTAAGAGCTGGTTGGAGCTTTGAAGAGCTCTTTCCACATCTCAACAAACTCTCTTTCTTGTTATCCTCTCTCTAGGTGTAATTAAGGTGTAACTTAAATTCTTATTTAATCACATATTTAGTCTTAACAATCATAGAAAACTGCCACATCCCTTTACAATTTTATTAAGTCCTCTGGAGGGATCTGAGATGTAGGTTGATTTTAAGTGATAAGCTTACATGAATGACCAAACAAGTAACAGAATAGAGGGATCTTAATTCAGCATCTGACATAGTAGAATACCTGCATCCTGAACATAAATCACATGAATCACATAGATTACTTACACTCTTGTACTGGGTTGAACCTGAGTTGACTGACAAGTTCCCGAATCAATTACGCTTTTGCAATTTTGCATATTTAAAGCCCATGAAAGCACGGGAAATACTTTTTTCCTTTCTCCTGACTTTGGGCGGAGGGGTGGCCAGGCTGGGCCTGGCCGGGCCAGGCCGAGCTGCTTTCCCCAGCCAGGGCAAAAAGCTGCCGGGAAAAGCCGTCCTGACCCCGGAGGCATCCGGAACCAGCCTTAAACAACAGGCAGGCCGAGACCACGCGGCGCGCTTCCGGAGACCAGCAGGCTTCCTTCCCCTGCCCACCCACGCTGCCCCGCGCAGATCCGGCAGGAGCCAATGGAGTTTTCTGCAACCAGTGCAGCTTCAGTCAAGCTGAGGAGGACATCATGCAGCCAGCAGCATAAAGGGAAAGAGGCTTTTTCTTCAACATAAAGCCCAAAGAAAATCAAGGTCAGAGAGAAAGAGAAAGTAGAGATGGAGCTGAAGATGGCCACAGGAAAAGAGGGTGGAGCATGCCCAGCACGAAGCTTAAAAATGCTTTCTTCAGGCCATGGTAAAAACTAATATCACAAACTGTCCTTTTCTCTTTAATACATTTAAAAAGACATGAGGGGGTGAGAATTCTGTGTGCAGAATTCTGTGGAAAAAGAAAAGCAGCCACGCCACATCACCTAGGAGCTGTAAGAGACTTTTAGAGATTTTGTGAAGAAGAGAGCCGTTGCTTTCAGGTGGGAATTTGCTTATCCTTAAAAGAGAAACACCCCATGTGTGGCCCATGATTAGCAGTGTGGGAAGACTGCAAGATTCATGGGAGAGATGTTTGTCATGGCAGCAGATTTATGGGCAGGTCTGTTGCTAGTGGCAGTTTGGAAACCAGGTTTAAAGCAGAGAAAAAAACCTCTTTTCCCCTAAATATTGGAGAGACTTTTTTTTTAAGAACTGTAAAACTGACCAAATCCACATTTTGTTATCCTTTGTGCAAGTTGGATAAAGAGAGGGGGTGCTGGAAGAGAGGGGAGTTTAGCTTTAATTTCTAATTATTTCTTTTTACCTTTAATTCTGTTAGTAATAAAACTTTTTTTATACTATAATTGCTCAAGCATGTGCCTGTTTTGCCTTGCAAATTTCCAGTTTTCCTCAATACAATCCTATTTCCCCTTATAATAATAACAGATTTTGTGGGAGCCTGGCACTTAGCCAGTTCAAACCACAACAACTCTTAAAATTAAATACATGTGAAGCTTACATGGTTCACTGAATCTGGGATATCTAAATATCTAAATTAGATGACAATGAAATATTAAGTTGTATGAAAGCTCATACTGACACTTGTTTTTGAAGTGGCAAAATTCTACAAAACTGTTCAAGAGAGAAGAAGAAGGATTAGTCTAAAATTGCTTCACCTCTTCCTTGTGAACTCAGCTGCTTTTCCCTCAGAATCTTGTTTTCCTTTTATTTCAAAAACACTTCAGTGAATTAACCCATATTAAAATAAAACTGATAGAACAAGATGCCATTGGATTGGAGATATTTTAGACATCTTGAAAAAGTCTCCATAATTTTGTGAACTAAGAAGGAACAAAGCAAGGACCATTTGCTAAGTCCAGGTGACTGTGCAGCTAATATGATTACTCACAGACACAGGGTATTATGAAGTGTTAACAAGTTTCATTTCACAAGGTTTGCTTTGTCTGACATCAAAGTGCAAAATTACATCCACAAGTGAAAGTGCAGAGAAGAAAATTAATTTATATAATTCCCTTTTGCATTGCTCACCCAAGTAATATTTCTGTTGAATTTTACTGAATGGAGTAAACTATGGGAATGGCTAGCTATTTCCTATGAAAATTGCTATAATATCAACTAGTTTATCAAATCCAGCATACAAAGTTAATTAACATCTGGCAAAATCCTTGGTTGCTCTTAAGTAGACAACTATGTTCTTAATATTCAACCCCATTTTCAAGTTGGAAGGGAAAACTTCCTACTTTTTTTTCAAATCTAGCCCAAAAAGTAGAGAGTTCATTTGAAAGTTTTACATACACAAATACAATTTGTGGGACATCAATAAGTATCTGACGAGTTGAGACATAAGCCGAAGTTAATGATATCAAATTAATGACTGAGGTAATTTATAGCTGTCTCTAAACACATTATGCTTTTCCTGCTCACAGAGTTCTACTAAGTATGAATCCTTTTGAAGGAGGACAAAATGGGCGAAAGAACCCTTGAACCCTGAAAAAACAGAGGCTTTGGGGTAACCACATCCCATTTTTTCTTCCTGGATACCTCAACCTGAAACTTGAATGTGGTGATGAAAGTGCAATTGTCCTTCCTCACCTCTTTATATCATTTTCACTGGCTCACTTTTCTTTTTGATGAAAAATGTCACAGACTTGTTTTAAATCATACATACATAGTATAAATGTTACTAAGGAGATAAATAGTTCTACTGGAGACATGACATCATTCTAAATATGGCTGAAATAATAGAAATTGGACCAACTACATTTCTTTTCACAGCCAAATACATAAAGACAAAACTCCCCAGGCTTGGCTTAGATGACTGATGGTAGTCGATGACTCAAGTTAGAAATGTTAAGTTAGGAACAATGTCTAGAAAAGCGTCTATAAAAGAAACTGCTAATGTTCAGGGTGATATTATCAAGTATTTCTCAACAAATCAGGAATTCAAATAATTTGTTTATGGGGAACAAATGTAACAAAGTCTTTAGTGTGACTGTTCCAAACTAAATGCCTGCAACAGCTTTCCATTTTACTGCTATTTTTGCAGCTTTGTCAAAGGAGTTGACCTTTAAATAATGTACAGAATATACATAGGCAACATATCAAATTAAACAGATTTCCTGGTTTTAACACATGACATTTAAATACTCTTTTTATTGAACAATTTATAAAACTTTTACAGAATACTAAAAATTTTGGACACTTTAAAAATGTTAATCTTGTAATTAACAGTCAAGGACATACTATCTTTGCACATGCAAGACACTGATATTCCAAACCTATCGCTATGAACTTTCCAGTAACACACCACCATCTGCTTTCATGCTAAAGCAGAACCATTGTGGTTTTTTCCACTAGTGTGGGAATTTCACAATGAAACAGATAATACAGCTTAGATAATAAAGAAAGAATGTTATATTTCATGTTAAAGTCAAAAAGTTCATTTATACAGAAAGGAAAAAGAAATATAGGTAATGCAGAGTACACTCTCTTCACAGTATTCCCTGTGTATAAAATCCTCCCTTTCTATTGTATGAAAGCAGTCATGTAGCACTCACCACTGAGTAATGAGGATTAATTTTATGTGACAAACAGATTTTCTGTGCTGCATTTTAATACAGGTTTTAAAATACATCTTGTACTAACCTTTAATTTCCAATTAACTTTGGTAATTTGTTGTTTAGAAAAAATAGAAAAAGGGAAATACTGAAAGCAGTATTAAAGGGAACTGAGGCCTCAGATGGTTGCCCTTCCATGCTTTATACTGAATCCTCACTTTGGCACTTTGGTATATAACCAGTGTTGATAACTTCAGTTTGAATTTCGCTAACACATTGATTTGAATCGATACGTTTCTATTTCCTTAGAAAAATGGAGATAGACTTCCACTTTCCAACACCGTCATTTAGAGGTATTTCACAGGTTTAGAGTAAGTACACTGTGTATTTAGCTAAACTGGCTTGGTCTAATGTAGCCATAAGGACAATTATGACTTGAGCATATTTCTTGTAAGGACAGAAAAACTGCTGGAGTTTTCTAGCCAAGGAACAATTCAATAAAAACATGAAATTGCGTTTAATAACACTCATCAAGTTAAAACACATAACTGATAATGACATCAGTTGCTTTCACTGGTATAAGAAGGTGTTCTTATACACCATAACAAAAATAGTTGTTACTAATAAACTAAGTGTATCCTACCATAGCTATTAAATTAGCAAATACATCCATTCTAGTGAAGCCAAGATATCCACAGAGGGTTTGTTATGTAAGACCCTGTGTACCGCAGGTGGACTGTTAACATGCCAGGTTAGTGTATGATAAGTTTCTTGCTGAAATTTAGTTAATGGTAGGTGTAAGGCAGATCACAAAGATGATTAATGAAAATATATTGCTGAAATCTACAGGTATACATAATAGCATGTCTAAAACAGATCACAGCTGTCTTTAAGGAGTCAAGAGAAAATTTCCTTGACTGGAACAAAATTTCTGTATTGCATACATGATAATTTACTTTCTCCATTGGAAGGTCTGTTGTAAATAATTATAAAATTATTGCAGATGCTCTTATCTCCTGTAATTATAAACTCTCTCTAGATTTCTTGGAGAACTGGTCGTTGAATATCAAAGGTTTATAATGACAGTTCAGTTGGACAATTTCTGGTTTCATTAGACTAAATTATCAATCTCATTGAAAATTTAGGATTAAATAAAGTCACTCTATACTACAGTTATTTTTCAGCTACTAAATACAAGATACATCAAGTCATATTCTGATCTATATAAAGATGAAATGTGACAGCATGAGCTCTGGGATGTAGCTGCCCCAGTGAGCTTCCTGCTGATGAGCATGTCAGATACTGCAGCCCTGGCTGACCCAGGGGCACTAGCAAATAGCAGGAGGCTGTTCCCTGTCTTGAACCCTATATTGGGTTTTAGAGGGTAAAAGCAGAGCTCTGTGAAAAAAGAACTTAATTCATCTTCTCCACACAAAAAGAAAAAGAAAAGAAAAATGTTATTCTTCCAGTGCTAGAACTATTAGACACCCTATATGGAAGTATTAATTGCTGTTAATATCTCAACATTATGTAAGCTGCAGCAAAGCAAAAGCCATCTCTTCCACTTTTAGGAAAAAAATAAGATAGCTCATGGAAACTGGGTGCTTGACCATTAAAAGGATGATATGATTATACAGCTGAGGATATGTACTCCAAAGGAGCTACTTGTTTCAGGGTTTCTTTAAAGCTTCTATTCTGTTTTATTGAATGGAATGGTTACTGGTGTATCTCATGTAGGGAGCTTCAGTCCTAACCATCAGAAATTTGGTTACAACTGCAACTAAGTGCAAGAGTCCCCGGCTTTTAATTTGCTCTTCAGGTAGCCATAATTCAGTCATATTTTCACACATGATTTTTTAAACAGAATCACAGAAAGAGAGAGAGAGAGAAAGGGACCCCTTCATTTACACAACTAAGATAAATTTCCTTAGAAGACAAATATCCTTGGAAGTGTAGTTGGAGGTCAACTCATTCCACTGTATGAACTCTGCTGGCCTGCACTGGCTAAGCTTCAAAGGAGAAACTGGCTTCGAATGTTGTATTTTTGAATGAATAACATAAAAATAGCTTTTTCAATGAACCAGAAGGTACTTCCCCCAAAGTCTGTGGCACTTGGAAGTACTCAGCCCAGATAATATCATTCAAACACAGATTGTGTCAGTTATCATTAAAAACACCAAACCATAGAAGACCCCTAGAGACTGACAGATCAGCTGGAAAGTCAGAAGAAAGCAGCAATCTGACCCTGGTGGAAGGAACCAGTGGAGCCTCACAGAATGGTTGTGCTCACATGCTGATATGGCCTATTACCACAGGATGTCTGTCAAACTCCTGCTTAAATTGAAAATTCCTTACTTCTGGCATAACACTTGGAAAAAGCCAAAACCTGCTCTCATCCAAAATACCACGGATGATGCTGATAAAAAGGATGCCAGCTGCATTCTTTGGAACACAGAAGGTAATTCTGGCACATAAAATGTATCTAAAGAAATAAAAAAAACTTTATTGAAATGTTGAAAATACTTCATTGAAATACTAACTAAATCTTTTATGTTCTATGGAAACACCCTTTTTTAGTTTTGTTATTTTATGTTGCAGTTTCCACAGCTGCAGTGTATCGTAAGCAAGTGCAAAGTGTATGCCCAGATACCAAATATGTAGAAAACACTCATGGGATTCAATTTTAACACTGAAAAATTGCAAATACACCATTTATTATAAACTTGAGAAAGGCTACATGGTAAAATATACTCTGATATGTAAACAACACATGACAATTTTTTTTTTTTTGAGCTGATAGTCAGTGATTTCTTTCACATATAGTGAGTTCAGTGACCTATTTTAAAATAGTAATACAAGGTGATGCTAGCTCAGATACACTGGCAGTCTGGCAAGGGCATTTTTAACTCTATTTACTTTTACTCTCACACCATGGGAAGTTCATTGGGAGGATAATTCAGTTAAATACCTTAATCTAGAAATTTTTTTTTGTTCTTTTGTGCTATGAGAATTATCTACTGCAATTCATAACCCATGGTACCTTAAAAGTTAAAACAGTTTTTGAAGCCAGCTATGAAATTTATTCCATAAAAGAGCTTTCTGAAAAGCAAGAATGAAAAGCAATTATAATTACAAAACAGAAATATTGATCAGTTTGTCTTATAGCCTTGATTTATTTTAAAAAGAAAATAAATTGAAGTGAAATTGCTAAAAGAATTATTTTTTATTGAAATTCTAATTAAAATATGTTCATTTGATTGATCTGTGATTTGTGAGCAACAGTAGCAGAAATATAAATAAGTTACAGAGTAAAAGAAAAGCCTTTTTCATCAAAGTATCAGACATAGCTGTGAAAAAACCCCAGTCAGTAGAAATGTAAAACACAATCTTTTGAGGAAATCCTCTCCTTATTTTCATAAGTTAACTTTCTTCTGTCCCAGAAATAACACACTGAAAAACATACATAAAACTGCGCACAACAATTTTGCACAAATAATGAAATGGTTTTTTTAATCAACTCAAATCTGCAACTCTTAGGAGTGTGCCTGACTGATATCACCTAACTTACACTGCTAATAAGTATTATTCAAATTGCCTCAATGAATTTGCACCTCAGTTACCAACAGTAACTGGGATGAAAAGCAGAGAAATATGACAATCAATACCTCTTCCCCTTTTTCACCTCCAAAGCAGAATAAGACTTGCATTTCATAACTAATGGAGAAAAAATTAAATCACAATTACCTTTTTGACAGAATCGACCAGTGAAATGTAGTGGGCAGTCACACTGGAACGACGTGGCCCCAGTAGGCAGAGAGAGAGGGTGACAGGTCCCTCCATTATGGCACAGTCCTTCCTGGCATACAGATGGTAATTCAGGGGAAATCTGAGAGGGTACATCAGGGTCAGGCAAGTGAGGCACACCAGAAGGAACCACAGGGAATGGTGTTGACAGATGTGTGGGTACAGAGATTCTGAAAGGAGAGAAACGACATATCAAAACAGAAAAAGCCATGAGATTTAATTTTGTTACTGGACTAAAGCTTCAGTTGGTATTAGTTGTTTTTATTTGGTTGGTTTTTTTTTTTTTTTAGTAGAAATTCAGACTGTATTTAAGAAAATGTGTATACATAAAAAATTCCCAAATCAAGTCCTCATTCAGAAATCTAGCAAAAACACAGTGAAGGTATTTTTTTCCTGTGAGGGAGCAAGAACTAGCCTTCATGCAAGTAGCACAGTTTGCATGTGCTCTCATAATTCATTTTTGGTGGATGTCAGCAACGGTTGATAAATAAACACAGGCTTCACTTATTAAATATCTTACTGCTTGAAGTTACCAAAACTTGTAAGGCAGTTCTAGAAGAGAAGACTTCCATACAAGTAGATGAAACATGCACAGCAGAAGGAAAAAAGGTGAAGAAAAAGAGAGACTTTTTGGTTTAATACTACCTGTCTGTCAACTCTGTTTATTACTGTTTTTGTTTCTACCAGAGAGCCAAACTTGTGACTAACTAAAACTGTGCAAATGTAAGGCTTCCAGTTTACCAAGCACAACAACTTACGTGCATCACACAAGTTACTATGGTGAGGGCAAAGCAAAAGGAATCAAGAGTCCCAAGAAGATTTATGACTATTTCATAAGCTTTATCAATTAAAAAAAAAGTTCTCACTGAATTTTACATAAGAGATAGACATTCTTCTTTCATTTTCTGAAGTTCAAGAGATTCTATTTTTTTCCCAGACAGCAATTTCTTATTCTGAATTCTAATTTGGAAGCTATAACCTAATAAAATATCTTACTATTAATACCTCCTTGGTAATTTAAATCTTTGTGAATATTTCTCTTGTTTTAATGTTGTGCCAAAAAAAAAAAAATCAGAGGGCTGCTGCACCTCTCCTACGAATATAGGTTGAGAGAGTTGGGACTGTTTGGCCAGGAGAAGAGACGGGTTTGGGGAGACCTAATTATAGCCTTCCAGTACCTGAAGGGTCCTACTGGAAAGCTGGAGAGGGACTTTCTGTGAGAGAATGTAGTGGCAGGACAAGGAGGGATGGCTTTAAGATGAGGAAGGGTAGGTTTAGATTAGATATTAGGGAAAAATTCTTTACTGTGAGGGTGGTGAGGCACTGGAACAGGTTGTCCAGAAATGTTGTGGATGCCCCATTCCCGGAAGTGTTCAAGACCAAGTTGGATGAGCCTCTGAGAAACCCAGTCAAGTGAAAGGTGTCCCATCCCATGGCAGTGAGGTTGGAATTAGATAACCTTTAAGATCCCTTCCAACCCAAACCTATGATTCTATAAAAGGGAGATGAGGTTGAACTGAAATGTCACAAACATTTTGGGCAAAACAGAGCATAGAAATTCAGTGCTTAATACAATGGTTTATAGGCACCATAGTTAGCAAAAGACAGTATTTTTTGGCAATATGTTAAACATCAACAGTCAAATTCATACTTATTTTGCTGAAAATGGTGGCATAAAGCTGCTTTACAAAAACAGACATTTTAAAAAGCCCAAATATTGGCCCCTGCTGTGCCCTTCCCTTTCTCTTTGTCTCCTGCTCTTGTATCAGCTACAACTTCTGCTTCACCATATTTTAGAGTTGGGAGTATGTCTTAAAAAGAAGCATTTGAAAGTGATGATGACCAGTAGATTGCAACTGCAAAAACAAGATAGATGGGGATTCATTCAGTGTGACATTGCATTCACCACTCCATGCATCTGTCTAGCTTCTTGTTAAGTCTAGCTTCCAAATTTTTTACATATCCCATTTACCTGAAAACTGATTTTAATAATTTACTTTTTTGAATCCATATTTTAGAAAGTACTAACAACCTTCATAATATTCTGGAAAGAACCCCCACCCAACATAACACGTCCCAGGTGAGTAAGTTGTCTGTTAATGTCACGATTAAAACCCCAGTTCTCTAAATTATCAATACAGCAAAGAAAGGATAGATGCCCAGAGGCAGTTAGGAAGAAAAAGGAGGTTGATAGAGGAAGGAGACAAATAATTCAGGGCAAAGTAAGTATCTAAGGGGACTCAAAGAAAGGCACCATAACTGAGAAAGGAGTGGAGCCTGGGAAAGAACAAAAGGGACACAGGGCTTATGTGACAGTAAAGAGGATATGTGCAGAGCCATAATAGTGAGGCAAACATTAGAATGGGACACTTAAGCAGAGATGCAGACTGCAACCAAAACACAAAATAGCCCAACACACACACTGTGGTGCTTAGTAATGAGGATTTCAAGGCAGGTAAAAGCTATCTACTTTATATGAGGGAAAAGCATCCCAAAATATGGCAGTCATCAAGGTGGCTGAAAACAAATCCTTAAAATATTTTTGAGGCTGAGAACTTGCTGATAAAAGACTTGAAACTTTAAGAAAATAAGTGACTTATTGTATATTTCCATTTCAATGAATAGAATAACAGCATTTCTGTTGAGGGTTCTCCCCCCGTTCCCCTGGGGGGAGGGGACCCTGGCGTAGACACATGGTCTGAGCACAGAGTCTCCCGTGCCCCTGCATGTGCCCCTGGTCACATGTACCCCGATTGTAGGCTCCTATTGGTCCCAAAATGTTCCCCTGCCCCGGGAACTGGGGTTGTCCCGTGACTTGGGCAGTCTGAGTGCTGGCTTCAGCCATGCGGCTGGTAATAAACATCATGCTGAAACAGCTACAAAATGAGCCTTTCCTGATTTCTTCTACGGGCCAGCTGTCTCCAGAACGTTGCAGAATCGCACTGCAACACATTTCCATTTATATAAATACAATGAAAGCAATGTAATTGCTGGATTTATGACAATAGTTTTCTCCTAAGGGAAATAACTAACATGAACTTCATGTAGGCTATTCCATTCAGAGCACCATTAAGGGTACACTAACGTGTGTTATCTTCTGCCAGGCTGGCACAGCAAGTTAAAAATTCTTAGTCACCTGCTGGGATTACAACCTTTGATTAAAACTAAATAAACCAAAAATCTTGATTTTGTCCCCAAGTGTAACATAAATGTTGTAGAAACTCTGAACTAATAGTAGGTTTACAGAAAGATTTAGATATTTACAGAAGAAATTTATTGAAAGCAAGTACTGGTATTTGTTGATTTTTCTGTTACTCCTGGAAAAAAAAAAAGTCAACAGAAATGGCATAAAACCTGGAGAATAAACATAGTATAAACTAAGCTCTTACTACTAGCTGTTTAAGAGACCATTTTTCTAATAACAGTTAATCCTATCTGACCACTGCAAAATTTACTTCTCTGAACCTGGTCACAGCTACTGTCAGGGGTAAAATGCTGAACAAGAGGAGAGGGAGAGCTGTCTGACTGGCAGGTGCATTCTTGTCTCCACTAAAAGCACTGATTTCCAGCTGTGGAAGTTTCACATCCCCTTTCTGATGGGAAGCTACTGTTTTTCTCTAAAATGGAATCACAGCAGTGTGCTTTAAATGAAATTTTATGAGCGCAAGTAATGCAGCCTTGCTTCATTTTTGGTTGACATTCTAATCTGCAGAGAAGAAAGAAAGGAAAGCTCTTTGGTAGGCTGATTTCTCCCTGGTTCATTTGCTAATTTTTCACAGGATGTCAGGCTTTGCATTGTTGTTCTGGATGTTTTGCTTCTAGATGGTGCCTGACTGTGTTCATGCCAGCGCTGCTTCCAGGCACCCCGCAGCTCCCTGCCTTACCACAAAAGCAGAGAAGCATTTGCTGGGGTTGGTTAGTGGGGCAAACATCTGCAGCTGCGCTCGCAAGCATTCAAGCTGCTGCTGTGAATAAGCAATGACCTCGGCTCAGTGAATTTTAGCTAAAACATTATTTAAATAAAGAACTGGGAAGCATTTAAAGTAAAATAGTAATTGAGGTGTTAAAAGATTTGACAAAGTGTAACAAAAATATATCAAGCAAAACTTGATTCACTGTTACTGCACAACAAGGCCACAATTTTATAGTTGGGGTTTTTTCTTTTCAATTTCCCAGCCTGTCACTGCCTCTCAGGTCAATAATGCACACAAAGATCTTCTAACTTGCTGCAAGCATCAACACATTGTTTTTAATCTTAAAATGAGCTCAAAAAGCTGAGTTTTAAAGGCCTGCAAGCTTGTGTTTCATAGTTGAGTGCCTGTAAGCTTTAAATGCTTGTCTAAACATAGACGTTAGTGCAATTTGAAGTCTTGTTTACTTTATATTACATTGTTTGTCACTCAAGGAGATGTATGATGAACCGAATGGTGGGAATATAGTACCCAGGGGTCATGTTCGATGTTATGTTATTAAACCAAAAGCACACATACTCAAACCAACTGTGCTTCCCTGTGCCATACACTCTCCTCTATTCAACAAGAGCCTGAAACTATTAGTGTGTGGAATTAGAAGCACTGCAGTTTAAACAGTTAACAAAACCTCTGGGATGCCCAGCTCTGCACTGACCTGGCAGTGAGGGGCTCAGCCTTCAGAGGGGCTTACCTGTGTGCTGCCAGTTTAGTCCCTGCACTGGGGCAGTGACCTGGGCCATGAGAGTTGTACAGCCTGAAGAAAGGAAGGCTATGGAAAATCTGGTCAATTTGTTCAAATACTTGAGGGGGGAGGGAAGGGGAAAGGATAGAAGCAGATGCTTCTTGCTGCTGGCCAGGACATATGGCAATGGACACAAACTGAAAGGCAAGAAATTCCACTGAAATATATGAAAGCCTTTTTTTTTTTCCCAGGGTTGATCTATCTGTATAATGGACTTGAAAGTGAGACCTGCAAAGAGAGCAGAGTTGTCCACCAAGTAATTAATTATCAGGCTGATGGCAGATGTGTCTACAGAAGCACTCTGACATTTCCCATGAAGCAGGTTGATGAGACAGGCAATGGCACGAGAGTCCCAGTGATATGATAACATCTCCACTGCCTATATCTTCTGGTACTTACACACTTAACATTTTATTACTGGAGTAATGGATTTAGCTTTATCTGATGTGAGTGGGATAAGGAAGTTTGTATTTTTATCTTGCCAATAAAGTAGTTTGTGCTGGGAAGCAACTGCTTTTATTTGCAGTTTTCTTCAGTGGGAGTGTGCATCTGCCATTTTTCTTAGGTTGTGACAGAATATTATTTTAAGTGAATGTTTTAGAATTTGGAGCCAAAAGAAAGATTTTTCGAGAGCATTAGCATGCATGGTATAATATAATTTCAAAGCTTACAAAACTGAAAACAGATGCACTTCACATCATGTTGGTTTAAACAGGAATACATACCTAGTACCTTGCATGTAATTTGGCAAGAGTTAATAAAGCCTTTTATAGGCTGTTTATTTCACTGTTCACAACCAGATCAAGCAGAGTACTTTAAATGGCATCTCACTGATTTCAGTGAATGCACAAGAGCAGTATATCTGTGCACTTACCCTCCTGGAGACACCATTTACATCACTCAACACAGTAATTGTGAAAACAATTCAAGAGCTTACCAGATATGGGTTATTTATATTCTGCGGGTTATATGTGAATCTGATTTCCTCGCTCATAAAAATTTTTGTTTTATTTGGAAGAGTTGGGGGTCAGTTTGCCGAGCAGAGAGGATATATGCTCAGGCATATCTTAAAAAATTAAATTTTCAATGTGTGTTCCAGACTGTGAGCCCAGCTTCCCCTCTCCTATGAGCCACAACATTTGGTAGCAGAATTCAGTGATACTGTAGCTGCAGCTTTCCATTAAAAAATTTGCAACTGGAATAACATCATTATTTTGCACACACACAATCTCATTTAATGGTGCAAACTCTTAGCAATGCAAATAATATTTCAATATAAAATACAGCAAAGGATGTGAGAATGAAATTAACAGATAGAATGAAGTTAATGAAAGCTCTGTTTACAAATACAAAGAAAAAAATTTAAACTCCAGGATGCATAGCAGTGCTAGATATGGGAAGAAATGTCAGTTACAGACAGATTAAAGTGGAAAGAGGAAAGAGAAATACATGTACTAAGACATATTCCTGTTTTTTCCTCTAAAGTGTATAGATTCCATGAACTTTTCAATGGATAAGTAAGTTATTGCAGCAATGATACTTTATGTTGAAAGTTTAGTAGCAAAAACCTTTCTAAACTAGACATTAAAGTGAGTGTTCCTTAGATGATATATGAAAAACATTCTTAGTCCCTAAGTTTAGGAAAATTGTTAAAACAATGGTTTTGCTAAAACTGAAGAACTGAATTTCTGTACCAAATCCAGTCATCTTTTTACTTGGTTTGCTTGAAGAAATAAGGGAGCATTAAATCTTTGAGTTGTTCACAATGATCTTTACTTAGGTGTAAAACATTACATGTACCAATGATCCAAACATTAAATTCAAAAAAAAAGGAAAGAAGTCAAACTGCTGAGCACTGAGTGGACTGATGTACAAATCTTACACTTTCTGAAGTTTAAACAAATCTCAAATCTGTCTGAACTTCAGCTTTCTCTTTTACATTTAGTCAATAATCACAGTTGGAAAACCTCTTACCACTTTCATTTTAGCTGCTGTTTAGAAAAAGTGCACTTGAAAGGCCTAAGTACTGCATCTTTTTGTTGATTTGTGCAACTAATTTTGTTTCTTGAAACTAGTGGTTTTGAAAGGAAATAAATACTTTCATTCTCTCCTTGAAGATTCTTTCAGCAGGTGAAGAATGTTATTTTGTTTTTTAACATGACACTGTAGTTGTCCTTCTGAAAAGGCTCTGCAAAATTAGAATATTACCATTCTGTTCCAGTCCTAAATGGCTGAGTAAATTGTACTGGATAAATCGAGTTCCTGTAACAGACATGCTATGAAAACTGTCTCAAAAATCACAATTCCAGAATGGGATTTTACTGTTTACCAAAGATTCTATCTAAGTTCAAGGAGTAAAGAGATTCTTCCATCTCATTGATGCCATCTACAATTTAGAACCCAAAATGCATTATCTACTGATGCAATATTATTGCACAATGTGACTGTGAGGGAGAAAAGAGAAGCACTTCTAGATCCTGAATATGCAATTGATTTCCTAAGCAATAATTCATTCGGGCAAGACTTCTACATTGTAATTTTTGGGGCTATAGTAGCCAAACTTTGGTCTTTGCCACAATGAATATTCTCCAGATGAGTAGTGCCCTGCTTTGACAAGAAAAAAACCCTTAAATGCTTCAAGAGATATATTTAAAAACCAGTTGATACAGTGGAAAAATACAAATCTGTGCTTAGGTAAATATTTTAGCCCAAGAGATGGGGGACCATATGTGAACACTTTTCCTTTCTCCATTCAACCCATTCAATGCTTATTCCATACAGGACAGAACAGAAAAAGTTTTGGGGAGTTCTTACAGCACTTCTGGAAGCAGACTGGCATGTTTATAATTCCACCAAGCTAAGGACAGAATTGAAGTCAAGAATCTGATAAACCAAAAGAGTGCTCTAATCACTGATCTTAAGAATAAAAACAGAAAGAAGGGATGTACCAACACTGGACTTGTCTTTTACAGTCCCATCTCAAATTCTTCTGGGAATATTTAGGAGATATTGTTCTCTCTGAGATCCACTTATAAAATAGAGGCATTCTCAGATTGTAACAAGTGTGAGGAGGACTCTTAGGAGAATCAAGATGCTTCCAGGAATGAATGGCAGGCTGGAAATTCATTGTGCCCTGATTAAATTACAGATAAAGTGCAGTTTTGAGAGTACATACTTTGCTTTTAGATGTCTCACATAAGAATAGTTTAGGCCTTTAAATATTTTTTACAGACTGCCTTATTTCTTTTATGATTAGTTTCCCCATGTGCTGAAAATAGTTCTTACCTACTTAATAGAAATAGAGAATAGAGATCTACATTTATGGTTTGGACTGGCATAGAGTTACAATAGCAACTGTGGGTCTGTGTTTTGGAATTGTACTGAGAGCAGCACTGGTAATACAGAGATGTTTTAGTTACTGCCACACAGTCAAGGCCTTCTCTGCTCCTCACCCCACCCCACCAGTGAGCGGGCTGGGGAGTGTACAAGGAGTTGGAAGGGCACACAGCCTGATCCCGGCTGCCCAAAGGGACACCCCATTGTGTCATGCTCCGCATATAAAGCTGGGGGAAGAAGAAGGAAGAGGGAACATTTGGAGTGATGGCATTTATCTTCCCAAGTCAATGTTGCAAGTGATGGAGCAGTGCTTTCCTGGAGATCGTTGAGCATCCACCTCCCTATGGGAAGTGTTGAATGAATTCCTTGTTCGCTTTGCTTGTCCATGGCTTCAGCTTTACCTATTAAACCATCTTTATCTCCACCCACAAATTTTCTTACTTATGCCCTCTCATTCTCTCCCCCATCACACCAGGGAGGACTGAGCAAGTGGCTGAGTGGGGGTTAGTTACCAGCTGGGGTTAAACCATGACATTTTTAAAATATTAATTAGGATTCCTGGATAGAAAGTTTTTGCTATTCAAAGACTGTGTTACTGCCTGGATAGAAAGCTTTTTGCTATTCAAAGACTGTGTTACTGGAGAGAAATAGGAATAAAAAAAAGTCATTCTGTATAACACACTATAGAAATTACCATAAAAGCTGTCTTGAAAGCAAGGTGAGACAGATATGTAGAAATTATTAGTACAGAAAGAGTTAAAAATGCAGAGTACTGTTATGTATCATCTAGTCTTTCTTCCAGACCTAATTTCTAATTATATCTTAATGCTGGAGAATGGCTGACATGCATAAACACAAACATCATTTATTCATCAGTAATTTGGCATTTAATTAAAATATTACTGCATTCTATTGAGTGCATAAGAAAGAGCATTGTAAATATGACAGGTCAAAAAATTCCCATAATATTAACTGAGAAAATGAAAAAATAAAGTACTTGAAACTCCTAAATAGAATTTTACAAGGTAAAAGAAAAGGAACTACAATAATAGGCCATATGTAAATTTTTTCTGGGAGGAAAAAAATATTTTATAATCAATAAAGTGCATGACACAGATGAGAGACTAAACAACAGCCCATAGTAAAACTGGGGTTTACTTAAGAACTGATGAGATTAGAGCTGTTACCCTACTTGTTTATCTCATGCACTCCCACATGCCCTCAGTCCCTTCATGCCCTATTATGTTCACTGGGCTTCCACTTTCACTTCCAGCAGGGAGGTTGGTCTGGGAAGCTTGACTGGGAAGTCATGCTGATTCACACTGAGCTGCTGTTTCTGGTAATTGGTGACTCTTACCACCCACAGTCCCTGTGCATCCCCTGGTATTCATCTCCATGCACCTCTCTTATCTTCAGTACCCTCCCCCACTTCCAGGATCTTTCTTTCAGCCGGGATGTTTACCTTCTTCTTTCCTGGCCCTCTTCTTTTGTCCAAGACTATATCCTCTTTTCAGGGACTCTTATTTTCCAGCACTCACTTTTCTCTCCAGAACACCCAGCACCCATCTTTCTCAGTAAAAATAGAATCACGGAATCACAGGATAATTATAGTTGGAAAAACCCCCAAGACCATTGACTCCAACTTTTGACCAAATACCATGTCAACTGAACAACAGCAATAAGTGACACATCCAGTCATTTCTCAAAAACTTCCAGGGATGGCGAGGCCACCACTTCTCTTGGCAGCCCATTCCAATGCCTGACCACTCTCAGTGAAGAAATTCTTCCTTATGTCCAACTTGAACCTCCCCTGGTGCAGCTTGAGGCCGTTTCCTCTGGTCCTGTCACTTGTTACCTGGGAGAAGAGGCCCCACCTGGCTAATAACAAGGTGTAGAGAGTAATAGGGTCTCCCCTAAGCCTTCTTTTCTCCAGGCTAACCAGCCTCAGGTCCTTCAGCTGCTCTTCCTGTGGTTTACTCTCTAGACCCTGTCCCAGCTTCATTGCCCTTCTCTGGACATGTTCCAGCCCCTCAATGTCTTTCTTGTATTGAGGAGCCCAGAACTTGAGGTGTGGCCTCATCAGTGCCAAGTACAGGGGGTCAGTCACTGCCCTGGTCCTGCTGGCCACACTGCTGCTGGTACAAGCCAGGATGCCGTCCCCCTTCTTGGCCACCTGGGCACACTCTGGCTCATGTTCAGCTGGCTGTTGACCAGCACTCCCGGGTTCTTTTCCACTGGGCAGCTTTCCAGTCACTCTTCCCTCAGCCTGTAGTGCTGCATGGGGTTGTTGTGACCCAAGCACAGATTCCAGCATTTGGCCTTGTTGAACCTCACAGCTGGCCTCTGTCCACTGATCCAGTCTGTCCACACCCCTCTGCAGCGTCTTCCTACCTTCCAGCAGATCAACACTCCCACTCAGATTGGTGTCATCTGCAAACTGACTGAGGGTGCACTCGATTTTCTAATCCAGTTCATCCAAAAAATATTAAGCAGGACTGGTCCCAATACCAGTCCCTGGGGCACCCCACTAGTGACCAGCTGTCACATGGATGTAGCACCACTCAGCACCACTCTCTGGGCCCAGCCACCCAACCAGTTCTTAACCCAGGGAAGAGTGTACCTGTCCAAGCTGTGGGCTGCCAACATTTCCAGGAGAATGCTGTGGGAGACAGTTTCAGAGGCTTTACTGAAGTCCAGGTAGACAATCCACAGCCTCTCCCTCATCCACAAGGTGGGTCACCTGGTCTACAAAAGCTTGGTCAAGAAGGACCTGCCTTTCCTAAGCCCATATGGCTGGGCCTGATACCCTTGTCCTGTACATGCTGCATGGCGGTAGTAAAAATAATCTGGTACATAACCTTCCCTGGCACCAAGGTCAGGCTGACAGGCCTGTAGTTCCCCAGATCTTCCTTCCAGCCCTTCTTGTAGATGGCCAACCTTCAGTCATCTAAGACCTTGACATTTAGCCAAAACTGATGATAAATAATGGAGAGTGGCTTGGTGAGCTCTTCTGCCACCTGTCTCAGTGACCTTGGGTGAATCCCATCTGGCCCATCAGACCTCAAAGCGTCTGAATGTCCCAGCAGGTCACTAATTACTTCCTCTTGGATTACAGGGGGTCTATTCTGCTCCTACCTGCCCAGGTAGCCAGTTGCCCTGAGGATAACTGGTCTTTCTGTTAAAGACTGAGGTAAAGAAGGAGTTAAGTACCTCAGTCTTTTTCCTCTTTCTTGGTGACAATGTTCCCCTCCACATCCAGTAAAGGACAGAGATTTTCCTTGGCCCTCCTTTTGCTGATAATGTATTTATAAAAACACTTTTTATTATTTTTCACAGCAGTGGCCAGATTGAATTCTAGCAGAGCTTTTGCCTCTCTAATTTTCTCTCTACATGACCTAATGATATCCTTTTAATCTTCCTGAGTTGCCTGCCTCTTCTTCCAAAGGTCTTAAACTGTCTTTTTGTTCTGATGTTTTGTGAAAGCTCCCTGTTCAGCCAGGCCAGCCTTCTTCCCCACTAGCTCATCTTTTGGCATATAGGGATAACCTCCTCTTGCAACATTTAAGATTTCCTTCTTAAAATAAGTCCAGCCTTCCTGGACCTCTTTGTTATTAAAGACTGTTTTCTAAGAGACTTTCTGAAGCAGAGTACTGAACAGGCACCCAAAATCTGCCCTCTGTAAGTCTAAGGTAGAGGTTTAGTTGATCTCCTTCCTTACTGCTTTGGGAATTGAAAACTCTCTATATCATGGTTGCTGTGCCCCAGATGGCCTCCAACCACCAATAGTCTCTCTGTGCAGAAATACAGTAAGAGATCAGCCTCCTAAATGGTGCTTTTATCTCATGTCACTTTATTAACTGCAGACTTCAGGATATGCTACTGTTTGGTCCAGACATTGTCAAAGTGTACAACCACTGGTATTGATTGAAGTAGGAGGTTTCTGTTTAAGAATTAAAAATTCAATTTTGGATATTCATATGCATTTCCTTTTGTCTGCTGGCTTCTATTGTTTACAATTTAATATTTTTTTCCCCTACAGCAATATCATATTTTAACGTGTCCCAGTGTAAGATGCAATGCTGGTAGATGACTTTTCCTTCTTGGAATGACTGTAAGGGTACACTAAACAATGATATGTTCTTACTAGTAGGATTTTCCTGAAGGAAGACTGTTAAATGCTGGAGTAAGTAATATTTATCTTTCATGTAATTGCAAAGCTATTTGAATTTTTTACGCTGTCCGGTCGTACCCTGGTCTAGCCTGCAAGCCAGAGGCAGCGCGGCAGCGTCTCCAAAATGCGTCCTTGCCACACGGCGGGCAGCAGAGGAAACGCAGCGGAGAATCACGGAGCCGGGTGAGAGATGCGCTTTTTCCCCTCTTTGGGAGGCTCGCGCCAGGTGGCCTGATTTCAGGCAGAAGCGTTCCCAAGGACAAAGGAGGCGGGAAGGGCCAGTAGTATGAGTTCCAAGATGCTTTTAATCCGGAGGATTCAGTGACTAGAATGGCACCGAGAGGGGCGGGGAGCCCCTTTTTCAAGGCGGGTGGTAACAGAAGGGGAACAATGGGGAACAGGTAAAGGGGAGGGCACAGCTGGGAGACAATCCAATGAGGGAGTTTGGGAGGCAGGAGCTGTAACACCGAACCGATGAAGAACCGAACTTAACAGAACTTTCCAGACCAAGGGGAAGAACAATCTTCAGGGTGCCACCCAGTGGGCTGCGGCTTATACCTTTGTGCCGCTCATGGAACCCCCCTCAGACCCACTGTCTAAGGCGGGAAAATCCCCCCACTGTATGGCC
>WEIT01025801.1:750-19502 GCA_013389985.1 Dryoscopus gambensis | reverse complement strand
TGTTAATGGGTCAATTGCTAAAACCAGATGGGGCAGTCATTCCTTATCTCATCCTCCACCCATCCTCCTCCAAGGGGATATCACCTGTGAATGAGCCATTTAAGGCTCTCCTTGTGACTGATAAAATTACATCATCCCATTGGGAGACGTTCTACTCAGTGGGAGGAGCCAAAGCCTCTCTACCTGCATAAAACCTGCAACTCAAAACACCAAAGCAGCTGGTTTTTCCACTGCATTCCCCGAGGAAGACTGGACCCATCCTGTAACCACCAGACCCTTTCTACAGGACCTCCTCAACTCCAATGGAGCCACATCTACCACTCCAGGAGGACTTACTTTGGACTGCTCCCCACACCCTGACCAACAGGGTGTCAGGTCCTATTCTGACTCTGTGAGAGTTTCTGGGATTATTTGTTTGTTGTTGTTCTTTTTCTCTGTACCACTACCTTTGTAGTTTGTAATATTCTTAGTAAAGAACTGGTATTCCTATCCCTACATCTTTGCCTGAAAGCCCCATAATTTCAAAATTATAGCAGTTCAGAGGTGGGGGGTTTACATTCTCTATTCCAAGGGAGGCTCTGGTTTCCCCTGGCAGTCACCTGTCTTCTAAACCAAGACAGGGACGTCTCGGCAAGCAGGGAGTGTGGCACTCACAGCGCTGCCGTGTAGAGAAGCCTCAAAGCAGCAGAGAAGGAATGGCGGAGGCAGGGCAGGGTAGAAGGAAGGCAGCAGAAAGCAGGACCCCGCAGCGACGATGAGTTCTCTCCACCAGTAACCACAGCCTCTCCGTCCCCTCCAAACATGGGGAGAACAAGGAGACCTAGGCCTTGTACCCAACACCTTTTTCTCAGTTCAAATCTCATGGCATCCCCGCCCTCAGGTCTTTTTGTCTCTCTTAAGCACCGAGCAATTATCCCTTAGTATGGGGAAAAAATTCTTTAGGAGGAAAAGAAAAACAAACACACACAAATAAAACCTCCTCAAACCCCAACAGGTAGTCATCAGGATTTCCTTTAAGGTAGCCATAAACAGTGAGCAAAAACCTTAACTTTATTTAATGAGCAGAGAAGTAAACCTTGCACATTTTTTGGAAGGAGGAGACATACAATCATAGTTTCTGGAAAGGATTCATTCCCCATTCTGAGGAAGCAAAGACAGAGCTCTGAAGCCCTGAGGATATGGAATAAACACATCCTCTGTTTTTCTTACTGGTTTGCTCTAAAGGACTTTCCAATCATTATCCTGACTGTAAGACCCCATCTGAGGCTTGGGAACCAAACATATTAAAAAACACCCCCAACCCACAGCTTTTATGTACACCAGTCTTCCACTGATCTGCCTAAAATTGTAAGCCCTGCCACAGAGCTTTGATAGCTCTGTGTGAGACCTCTAATGAGTTTAGCTGAAAGAAGGAGCCTTCTGTGGCTTTCACACTCCTATGCATTCAAAATACGTGCTTGAGCAATGCAAGAGCCTGAGACTTTAATATATTATGCATTCTTACCTGCCTCTATTTTAAGACCTTGAAGGTCCACTCACATCTCACTTTCAAGTGCTCAGTTTCAGTCACATGGATACAGCCTGCTTGTGATTCTGTGGTCAGGCAGACACTGGTCAGATTAATCCAGTCTATCAGCAGCACAAATAAAATCCTTAATGCTTCTGTGGCTGACATGGAGCAAAATATCATTTTGCCCTTTTCTGATTATAAAATTGCCCTTTAAAAATCCCAAGCCACTTTCATAGCACACTTGTTTCTGTGTCAGAAATCTTACCAAGTTAGCATACCTAAAATACATACTTGTTCAAATTCAGTGCCTGTGTGCAGGTAGACAACAGAAGTCAGGGTTTTAGACTCAGAAACCATCAGAGATTCACTTTTTCCCCACTAAATTCCCTTTCTTAGCCCTACAGTATGTAAAAACGCAAACACAGCTAATACCTAATCAAACAATTTCTCTTGTTTTTGTGAAGAAAGATGGAAAATGCTACTATTATTTCTATTTTGAAATAATTTTGAGCTCTTTGAGGTGTGCAGCTGCACAGAGCTTTATAAAATACACAATTTTCATTAACTTGAACTTTCATATTTAAAATACAAATTTAATTACACAGCTCAAGAAATGTTGCAAGTCAAAGGCCATAATAAAAATAGGCCTGTATCTCACAGTCAACCTCATTTAAAAAAAAGGTGTCTCACTCTAAAATAATAATAGACACTAAATATATGGACAGTGTAGGTAAGTCAGTGTTAGCCAAATGGCATTTTAAATGGCCCCATATGCTTTTGACTAAACTATTTTGTAATGTACACAATAAAGTCCTCAACATTTTGCTAGTGTATAATCAATGTTGCATTCAGTTTTATAGTGTTGCAGACTACTACACAACTCAAGAACAAACTCTGGCTTCATTAACACAAACCCATGCATTTTTTAATAAGTCTGCTGTGATTATGTTCCTCCAACCTGGATGCAGACCATGTCAACTGCAAACTCTTCCAGAGCAGCTTTTTTTAAATCTACTTTGATGGCACTTAGCTGAAGGAAGCTCTGGTCCAAAATCAGATCTTGTTCAACAACAAATAATTAGGCCTCAATAAGCACTGATAGCCTTCTCTTACCTGTGAGCAGTTACAGCGGTGGTCTGGTGATGGTAAGCCGTAACCTTCCAAAAGCATCTCCAGCTAGGAGCCACTTGGCATGGTACTACACACACCCACACACCCACACACACACACACACATGAACTGGATAGCTTCTTCAATAAGTTGACAGCAAAGAGTCCATGGGAGAAGTTTATTCCGGCCACACACATGGAGTAGATCCGAAGAGGAAGATGAGGAGAGGACAAAGAGACGGTGAAAGTGGAAGGGTCTAGGTTTTTACCTGGGATTGGTAGGTGCAGAGAGAGAGCATCAGGGACCAATAATCTGAGGGCAAGGGTTGGTAGACAGGCGGAACTAAGGTATGGGAACCAATGGGGAGATTCTGAGGGAGTGGCAAGGGAGCAAGGACCAACGAGGGCAACAGGGAAATAGGGGAATCTTCTAGATAAGGTAGAAAGGGGTGGGGAGGCCAACAGGCCAACTGGGGAAGCAGAACTGGGGTATATTAACATAATGAAACAAAGCATCCTGGGAGAGGCTTTTTCTGTCACCATAACCTAGGAGTGCCTCCTAGGGCTGTTGCCTCCAGGAGAGCAGTGGGGTTGTTTAGTCAACTAGCCCACTGGCCTCCGTAGAAGCTAAAGTTTTCATTAGTTTGAAATCTGTAAACATATAATAATTTTCATTATGTTTTGGTACTTGTTGAGGACTTAATGAAGTTGGGAATTGCAAGGGTTCCAATTTTGGAAAAAATAAAGGCAAGTTCTTTTGCGGCTGAATTATACACAGCTCTTTGATCAGCTGGAAAGGGGAGCAGCCAAAACATAAGGTGTAAAAGCTGTACTGCATGGCAATGAGTGGTGAGATGCATTGGAAACTTCATGCTACTGCTCCTTTTGATGAAGAGAAACCTGGTGTGACATCTGGCTCAGCCTATCTTAGCAATTAATGCAATGTAATAAGTGTGGATATGCTGATAAAAGCACTTGGTCCTGAGGCATCTCACGTCCTCATTACAATCTAAATTCAAAGTGTTTATTTCACAGTATCTATAATCCAGCCTTCAGGGCTAAACAATTCGACTGCACATACAGTCTGGCACTTTCGTGAGCCAAGCGACCCCTTCAAACCCTGTCTCACTCACACATCACACCTTCTAGAAAGTGTCTTTTCCTCTGTCTCTGTCATTGTGTTGCTACTCACATCAGTTTGTACACACATCATCTCCCTTTAAAGGCTTAATGCCAGAAAAATCTCTATTTTTGTTTTTCCTGGTGTGCCTCCTGAGGGATGCCACAAATCTGCCTTATCCATTCACCATCTTCACGTGTGGACAAATGATCTCCAAGGGGCTGTGGGCCAGGGGTGGGAGATTAATGCTGAAGGTGGGAAGATACCTGATATCTGTTGTCCTGATCTGTCTTTTCCAAAAGGATGAGGATGGCAGGATTTCCTCCTGAGTGGCCTCCATGCCTTATCTGAGAGTGACCAGGGCCTCGGGGACATGTGCAGCCTCATCCCCCCCGGTGTGCTTGGCAAACATACAGCTTCTCAATGTGAGTGGCCACAGTCAAGGCCATCAGCTGTGAGTAGACTCTGGTGTTCCCTGTCAATTTTTGGGAGCTTATCTTTGGGATCAGAAGATCTGGTGCCCTCGGGCTATTGCCTGGGGCAACTCACCATGCCAGTCCTGCCAGCCAACCATTACCCAGCTGGGGTAGGCAAGACTGACAGAGTAAGGTGGTGCCCAGAGTTTGTCAGATAGTCCTCCAGGCTCTCTTCCTTTGTTGGAGCTGTCTGGCTGTGCTCACCTTCCCATCCCAAGCTTAGTTCAGGGAATCTCTAACTGCACTGATTGCCAAGGCTGCCCAGCCATATATGGGCTTTCATGGACCCTCAAATTATAGTTATGAATATCTCTGCAGAAGGACTCCTGTCACTCAGGGCATCTGGTCCCAGCCTTGGATTCCATATCTTTGTCAGTATGTTTCTTTTCAAGCCCTCACCATGTTCATGGTAGAAGTCAAATGGATGTTTCTAACCAGAAGTGGAGCCAGTCTTCCAGTGGCATCCGGCATATGGAACTCATGGCTGTCACTGATGAAGGCCACAAACACACTGGTCACCAGGAGAGGACTGCATCGGTTAGTGGACGATGCACTTGTCATTGTAGTAAATACACTGTCAATACAGAAGAATCCAAATGCTTCTTTCTGTCATCTTTCTGTTCTCCCTTTCCTCAGAGGAGGGCTTCCTATACCTTCCTCTAAGATTTGCCTACTCTCCTCTCTCACTCCTGAGTAATACTCAATCTACAGGCTTGGAGCAGAGTTACTTGGGTTACCCCTCCCCTGGCCCTCAGTGGTTTACATCTCCATCAGGCACCTCTGCACCTTTGAAATCGACCTTGCAGGCTCATGTCCTCCAAAAGAGATCTATCTTACATACACCAAAATCCCTCTGAGAAACAAATATGTCAGTAAGGGACATGGAGGCTCTCAGGGGGGTTATTTTAAACCCTCCCCTAACCAAACCATTAGAGTCAACAGTGTCTTTTTCAGGTGTGAGACACAATCACTCTTTCCTGTCCTTCTTTCCTCCTTTTCCATCCCTCTCCCCCACTCAGTAAGAAATGTTAGCACTACCCTCAAAATGCCAAGTGATTTTTCAGTAGTTCCCATCTTGAATCTACAAGCTAAAAATAATTGAACCTAAGTTGACTCAGCAGGAACATAGACTTGCTTTTGTCTGACAAATAATTAGAGATTTTTATTTTTTTACCCTTTGGCCTGCCCTGAATTTGCTCATGATAACTACTTTCTTCATCTAACAAGGTGTCCAAGTTTGAGACAAAATTCAGAGGAACGTCTGAATTTGAATGTCCTCTCTTAGAAGGCATGTTACAGCCACCCCTCCCCCACCAGGTTTGGCAAGGAAATATTCCTTGGTGGAAAGTGAAAGGGAAAAAAACTATTTATTAAAAAAACACACAGGAAAAGAATAATAATGCTAAACAATAAAACCTCTTGCTGTGGAGAGAAACCTGGAAAGATTTTAGAGTTCTTCTGTGGATGTGGTCTCTCTCCTCCTCTTTGGAGCTGGGTCAGCGTGGGCCCCCCTCCGGGTCTTGGTGGAAAGTTCTCCTGGATGATGTTTTGGTGTTGTTGCACAGTTCCAGAAGAAAAGAAGAAGAAGCCAAAGTCCCAGGAAAACAAAGGAGTTTAACTCTCCATCTCTCTCTTTCAAGAAAAGGAGCCAAGAGCTGGGAAAAGCCAGAAGGTGCTTTCCTCTGCTCTACTGCAGCAGCAGCTATCTCCATATCCTTGAAGACAAAAACTGCTTTGAAAAGTTTGCCTGGGTTTTTTTTCTTTCTCTCGCACCCAGTTTTAAAGGCACAGAAAGACACAGGATTCATATCTGGGCATAGAGTGGCGGTAGGGGATACAACATCATAAAGTCACCCCAAGACACAAGGATACAGGACAAACCTCTTAAATCACCAGGCACACTACAAAAAAGCAAAAGCTGCCTTAGGTTTTGTCACTATCCCAGTCATTTGAGTCCAGGCCATGAAGTTTGTCAATGCTTCTATGCTTTTAGACTGCATTACAGTCATCTCAAATGAGTCATCTCAACCCAAAATTTATTCATTTTTTCACAGGAATTGCATGCTACATGATCGAGAATTACAGTGAGGCAAGACACAGTGGAGCAACAAAAGACCTGAAGAGGCTGCTAGCTCTACAACAAGGACAACAAGGACAAGTGCCAAATCAGAGCATGTAATAATTCAGAGGCTTTGTAAGTCAGAGAAGCCCAGTTCAAGGGTGAAAACCAGCAAGAATTCCTATAGGCACCGGTTTAAACCTTTTGCTCAAAATACTTGGACAGTGAGGACACTTTTAAAGCTTTCAATGGCTGCCTTAGAAAGCTTCTTCACTCAGCAGCGGACATTTATTGGTGCAAAGCTGCAGTGTTTGCCTCTTTCCCATTCCGGCTGTAAGACACCACCTTCACCTCTATGCCTACAAATGATTAATTAGACAGCTAGTGTGTGGATGCTGCTCATCACATGGGAGGGGAGCTAGTATATACAAGGTTTGGGGTGTGAGTTAGCAGGCCAGCTGTCCTATGCTTGCTCTGTGGGCAAGGAGACAGTGCTTCTGGGCTGAGTCAGGAAGACAGGCTCCAATGTGTGTGTGTGTGTCAGTCAGGGTTGTCTGCCATAGAGGAGATTAGATGCAAACCTTTCCCAGGCAGAAACAGTCTCTGAAAGCGCAGTGCACCACAGGCTCTGGGTTGCTTTGAACTGACTCCTTTGTTACTAAGGAGCAGCTGTATTTTAGAAATGCAGAAAAATAAGAACTGGCAGAATAGGTGCAAGATGTTGCAAAGGTATCAAATGATGAGGAGGCAATTAAAGGCAATTAAACCAAAAACTGAGGGTTCAAGCTGACTATCAGTGTGCTGCTGGAAGGGCCCGGAAAGGTCTTTCTCCCTCCCAGGGAACCCTGACTGTACCTTTGTAGAGAATGACAGAAGTGTAGAAGAAAACAGTTCCCAAGACATCCCTAATTGATGATCCACAATTTTGCCTTGTACCACATAAAAGATTTTGCCTGCTGGTACTGGTATGTGTCCTCAAATGAGCCACAGATGAACCCTTCACCCAGCAGTGTGATGCACAGCTGGGGAGAAAGAAGGATAGGGAGAAGTTCTTGTTTCATTTGAGAAGATCAAAACACAGCAGGAAAATAAAGTCTGTCTAAAATACCCACATTCTGCTGTCCCATTCACTAGAGGCAGAGTTTCAGACTAATGTGCTGGAACTTGACATTAATATGGAGCCGAACCAGAAATAGATCACTTATGGAAACCTCAGTAAGGAGACAGACAAAAAAAAATATAATATGCACAACTCAAGATATCAACATTTCAGAATCCCTTTTTTTAGCCTCTTAAAAATGTGTTTACACATCCCACATGTTAGCCATGTATTCTCTTCCAACACTAACAAGATGACAACTTTTCCCATCATGTGGACTATAAAGAACTCACCAATCACTTGGAAAAAAGCAAAGAGAGCATTTTTTGTAGGGGCCTTGGGGTGGACAGTGTGACCCAAGGTTTACAAAATTGTGATGCAGGATGCAGAACTGTTATCCACCACCTTGTGCACAGCCAGAGTTTGAGGGCACTTGCTGAACCTCACAGGCCATCAGTCCAGAGGGAAAAGTAAGTTCATCTGTACACAGCAGGTGGTCATCTTGGACTCACTGCGTCAGGATCATCAGCTCCACAAATGGGCTAGAAAAATTAATCTACAACAGGTCCATAAATAAATACCAAAGAGATTAGGCAAGGATGTGCCCTCTAACAGCCCAAATACAGCACCTGGGAATGCCAGGAGAGCAAGGAGGAAAGAATGCCACTGGTACCGAGGCTCATGTGCTCACCTTAAGTGACAGCTGGCACTGTCAAGAGTTGAGCTGCAGGGTGGCAGGGATGCCTCTTTAATCTGATTCAGGAGAGCATTTGTCATGCTACAAACAACCTTTGGGCAGGAAAAGAAAGAAAAAAGGCTTTCCATGTGACTTCTTTTTTCCAAGAAAAGCAGAAAGTGAGAAAGGCAGAGAGCACTTACACTCCCTGGAAACTTTGCCTGTGCCTGGCCACCACAGGAGCTGCTTAATTAGAGTGTTAAGCCTGTTCTCCCCAGAGCACTCTGCAGCCAGCCAGAACTGGGAAGCACTGGGAGTAATTGTTCGTATGGGCTGACAGCAAACATCATGGGTGGAGTCATTTTGCTTTCCTCTTCTCCTACTCTATGTGCATTAGAAAATTAATATGAAAATGGCAATTCTGGAGCAAGAATGGGTACTGACACAGATGAGTAACACCACAGTGCTGACATGGAATAAGCTCTGAGCAGGGAGAGGTTAAGGGTATGCATGGTCAGTGTTCCCTTCACTGGTCAAATTTAAATCCAGCAGTGTGAGAGCGATGGAGGTCCAGAAGCATACATCCCTAACAGTGCCACCGGGATGAACTGCCTCAGACATCACTGAGGTAATGTTTTGCTTCTCCCCTCTGTGCAGATCCAGTCCAGGCCGTGCTGTCTCAGTTTGTCACTGCAGCAGCCAAGACATGCATCCCAAGCTGGAGAGGATGATGGATGAGCTGCCATGGCCATCGCACAGTGACAAGGAGAGCTGGCCTCTGTCAGTAGAGATGCCAGGTAGAGGTCTCTGGGAGGGTGCAAGCAAGCTTTTATCACTCAGTAGCACTGAAGTTTGGGGACCAGCTGCTGGACACAGCTGTTGCAGATAGCCTTTGTCATGCTACAGTTTAGACCAGAGATTTAACAAACCTGTCTCCAAGCAGCCACTAGAGATATGACAGGACAGACCACCTACCTGTGTGATGTGACCAACTACACTGTCACTTCTGATTCACACCGGTGTTTGCCTGTGTAGTTGCTCTCTCCCTATGAACAAGTGCCTTCTGGCACTAAAGGGCCTTTGAATGTGGGGTTGCCTTTTTACACGGTCTTTAGGGTACTGTGGTGTTCAAATCCCAGTTAGGACCCCCATGCTATAATAGGATTTGTAGTCAAAAGGACAAGGCAGCTTTACAAAAAAAGAACATGAGAAAATAACTTGCTCTTTTTAATAAAAGAGCTCTTTTTAATAAAAGGCCTTTCTGCTGGTGATACCTAAAGGCAGTGGGATGCCACAGCTGCAGTTACCAGGCAACTGCGAGGAGTTACCTTCTTTTGGCTTTACCTGGTGGACTTGTCAGGGAAGGCTTTCTGGCCCTGAGAGGAGCTGGGAACTTAGACACTGCTGTGCTAGTCAGATGTGGGCATTGGAACAGGCAGCAGGGATGTTTTTCCCTCTACATAAATGCATTATGACCAAGTTTGAACTGCCTTAATGCCTCAACAAGGGCATGTGTAGGGGTCGTGCACCTGGGGAGAAAGACCCCCAAGTAACAGCACAGGCTGGGGATAACATGCTGAAGAGCAGCTCTGCTGAGAAGGACATGAAGGATATGGGAGTCTTGGTGGGTGACAAGTTGACCATGAGCTGGCAGTGCCCTTGTGGCCAGGAGGGCAAAGGTATCCTGGGGTGCATCAAAAAGAGTGCGGCCAGCAGGTCAAGACAGGTGGTCCTTCCCCTCTACTTAGCCCAAGTGAGGCCATATCTAGAGTGCTGTGTCCAGTTCTGGGCTCCTCAGCACAAGGAGCTACTGGAGAAGGTCCAGTGGAGGCCACAAGATGATGAGAGGCCTGGAGCATTTCTCTGATGAGAAGAGGGCATAGGAGCTGGGCCTGTTTAGTCTAGAGAAGAGAAGACAGGGGGATCTCATCAGTATATACCAGTATCTCAAAGGTGGGTGCCAAGAGGATGGTGTCAGACAAGTGGTGCTTAGTGACAGGACAAGGAGCAATGGCCACCAACTAAAACATAAGAAGATCCACCTCAACATGAGGAGGAACTTCCTTCCATGGACAATGGCAGAGCACTGGAACAGGCTACCCAGGGAGGTCCTGAGTTCTCTCTCTCTGGAGACATTCCAAACCCACCTGGACACATTCCTGTGTCACCTGAGGTGACCCTGCCTGGGCAGGGAGGTTGGACTGGATGATCTCCAGAGGTTTCTTCCAATCCCAACCATTCTGTGAATCTGTGATTCTGTGAGGTGTTACCATTGTCGGCGACACGCTCAGCCTTAGCCAGTGGCAGGTCCATCCTGGGATGGACCAGCCAGCTGGGGGAAGCTTCTGGCACCTTCTCAGAGGAGCCACCCCTGTAGCCTCCCTGCTGCTACCAAAACCTTGCCATGCAAACTCAATACAACCTGTCACCCTGTGACTTTCATCTGTAGAAGGGATACCACAGTACCCTGAAGCAGATAGACCCCTTTAAGGTGGTTTGATTTAATTTTTTTAAAAAAGGAACTGAGTAGCAATATGCTCAGCCTGTTGCCCCAGGAGCAGCAAGTAAGTCTCTGACTAAAGAAAGGCAGCAGGTCAAGGAAAACACATAGGCTGCAGTATATGAGAGTTTTCCCTGATCCCAGTATTGGGATGACTCATTTTTGAGATGGGGTGGCAGCTTTAGGCAAGAGGGGAGCACCTGAGAGTAGAATTTTCACTGAAGAGCTTAGCAGAGACAACCTACTTCCAGGGATCACATGCAAAAACCAGAGAGAGGGGAGACTGCTGCTGGCAGCTGCTGCAGCCAGAAGCCTCGTGCCCTCTCAGGCAGAGAATGGTGCTTTGTGGGCTGGGTAGGAAGGAGCAGTGACCCTCCTATTGCTTAAGGCCTGCATGTGCTCCTCCCTGGCATCTGAGTCTCCAAAGAGCTGATAGCTCCACAAAAAATGCCAGAAGGAAGGGGAATGTAGTGAGTTGATCTTGTCTGGCTACCAGATGTCCATCCAGTCATTCTTTCACTCCGCCTCCTCAACAGGGCACAGGGAGAAAAGAAGATGAAAAATCTCATGGGACAAGATAAGAACAAGAGGATCACTCACCAGTTACTGTCATGGACAAGCAGTAATATAATTTATTGATGATTAAAATAGAATTGGATTGTGAAGAACAAAGACAAAAATTAGAACACTTCTCCCACCCCCCATTTGTTCCTAGGATCAACTTTACTCCTTCATCCCCAACTCCTCTTCTTCCTCCCTCTCCCCACCCCAAGTGGTGGAGGGGAATAGGGAATGGGGGGCTGCGGTCAGTCCTTAATGGCTTCACTTTGCCACTATGTATAGTTTCTCCCTGCTCCAGTGTGGACTCTCCATGGGCTGCAATCCTGCAGGAAACACTTACCTGCTGTGGCATGGCATTTCCCATGGCTGCAGGGGACCCCTGATCGGCTGTGTGGAGCATAGCATTTGCACTCCCTCTCAAAGGGATGCTCCATATTTACCTTTATCTCAGAGCAGCCCAGAGAAGTGACAAAAGCCACTGAGAAGTCTGGATCAAGGTTTTCTTGGTAAAGTATTTCTGGTTTTGGAAAACAAAAATGAGATGTCATTGGGAAAGACAAGATGCCCAAATCCATGTATTTTTTTGAGAAAATAAAACTTCTGTTAACAAAACCCTAATTATGACCAAAAGCTCTGACTTCTTCTGCTGACATGGAAAAGTTTCTTTTTTGCTTTTTGGTCATGTCCTTTTATCCTCTAGCTCAGAAAAATGAGGTATAAAATGTCTCTCACTCTGTACAGGCTTGAATAAATACCAGATAGATGCATAATGAGGTTTATTTAGCAGACCCTTTTGTGCTTCAGATGTTTCCACAGCCAAGTGAGCATGTGGAATCCATCTGTTTCACAGGAAGTCCATAATATCCACTTGAACTTAAAATGCATACTTGAGAAAAAATTGCACTGGATCTTAATAACTGCAGGGGACTTTGGAGGTCACACGGAAAGACAGGTGGTTGTGTTATCATTAGGTATTAATTCCCTTTGGTAATGTTATAAACGAGGCCAGATTTAAAAAAATATTAATCCATGTTTATTAATCTGCAGCTGGAAACAGGGGGTTGTGGGCAGTCCACGACCCTGCTCGGCAAAACAGACAAAAAAAAATAATCCAACAACAGCCCTCGACCACCCAATGCTCACTCCCTCTCACACCAACACACCACCCAAAAAGCCCCCCCCTTGCCACGAGGTGCCTTTTTATTCCCCCCGGTTCAATCTCCCAAGAGTCTTAGTCCCAGATGTCTGCTTTCTGTCCGCCATCCATCTTTCCTGAGGTCCCATGGGATGTGTAGTCCTTTCCTAAGGCAGCGACCAGGTCTGTGCATTGATTTACTGATGCAGTGTCCTCTTCCTGTCAGCTGTCCATCTTTCCCATGGTTTCATGGGATGCGTAGTCATCCTCTGAGGCACCAGCCAAACCTGTACATTGCTTAGACATGCTCAAACACTCTTGTTAGTTAACATACTTTGCATGAAATTCAACCTTTTAACGTTTATAACAGTAGGGTCTGGCAGTGCACAGTGGTCCTTCACCTGTTGCATCAAAATGTTGATTTTCTGATATGGAGTGGGGCTTTCCTGACCAGAAAACAGCAGTTGTAACAAACTATATTGCAATCTTATTAATCAAACAAACACCCAGTTGAGGCTGGTATTTTCACTAGCAACTCGTTAATGCCTTCGGTCAGATCCAATGCATAGCGCCAGGAGGGGATTAAATAGTAATTCAGAGTTCAAGCCAAGGCTCATTTGTGTACCATCAAGAAGACCCATGCAGCTGCCGAGTTTCACATCAGAGTGAGGAGAAAAGAGAAAAGGAATAGCCAGGCAAGCTCAGTCATCTGTGCATCACTTTAGTCAAGAGATTTCTGATAGCATCTCTTTATTTATAAAACTACTGATTTTCTCTCCTTGATGCTTGTAATGAGAGTTAGATATGGAAAAACACTCCTGGTATTTCCATATGCTCACATGCTTTCTAGTGGGGCTGGGAGATACGTGTGAAGGCAGGACACAGCTTTCACAGAGCTCCCAGTCACAGAAGCAGCCCAAGGGCATCTGCATTGCCCAGATGCAGAGTCCCTTCTTAGGCTGAGGTCACTTCATCTACCAGCCTTGGCACTGCCTGAAAGCCTGCTCTGTTTGCAGTCTGCAGAAATGCTCCCTGGCCACACATTTCCAGGCTGCTGCCTGAGACCATGGCAGGGCTCTCCTATATGAGTTGGAGGAAATGTTGTTAGGAGTAATTTCTGTGGCAACCTGTATTTATTGTCCTGTTTTCATGTGATTTACCATCTTTTAAGCATTATTCAGTAAATGCTAATTTCATCTTGGTTACAAACCTTTATATCTAAATAATTTGTATCTTTCTTTTCACTAATATAAACAAATTTCAAAGCAGGTTTGAAATAATAATAATTATTACATGGGCAGCTTGTGTGTGTAGGAGAATATTTCATTATGCTTTTAGCTTCTTTTTACTCTCAAGACAAAAGATGAAGGGATCAGGTTATCCCAATGTCCTTTAGGAGGCGACAAGAGAAAAGATTTTGCTGAGCAGCCTCTACTCAGGCATATGGCAGTAGGTTGGTAAGACAAAATATTTGGGCTTCCCTTTTTAGCAGGCAGGTGAAGGCTTAGAAGGCTTCAGGGACTCACTGCTTTCATCCATACATCAAACTTGTCAGAAATAATAGACTTGTAGGAAAACAGGATAACCTTGCCTGGATATTGCTTTCGCTTTTAGGGTTGAGTAGGGTTGTTATTGTTGTGGGCAAAACGAGAGCTTCAGACAAAGTTTTATCAGGGAGGCCCTCCCATTGAGTTGCAAGGTGCCCCCTTTAAAGTCCTTAGAGAGGAGTCTGGTTGCAGCTGGATCCAATTCTAGTCCCAGACTTGGTCAAAAGGATTACATAGATGCACTTGAACCATTATATGACTTTGTTGCACAGGACTAAGGATGGCAACCCAAATACATTTATATAAAGAAAATAAATTATTTAAATTGATCATTATAATGATTATTATTTGCATAAAAGATCTTAATCAAAATAATTTACTATACAGTATAGGTAACTATAATGACTACTGTAGTACACTATTTTTTAAGCAGCAGGAGGCTGGTGTTTCACGCCACTCTACTGCCTTAGTGGCTGCCTCTGCCCAGTCAGAGTTGAATAGGAATAAGCTTCACCTTGACACCAGCAGCTCAAGCCTACAGATGCTGTGGGAACTCGTCTGAGTATCAGTTTTTCCATGCCATGGGCTCAGGTGGTGTTTGACACCTGGAGCTGGGAGCAGGGCTCTGACATCAGCCAAGTGGCAAGCAGCAGTGTAAGTTATGCACACAGTCATCTGTTTGGATTTGCTTGTTTTGAGATCCTCAAAACCCATGAGGTGCTGTCTTGAGGTTCAGTGTGATTGCAGACACTGGTAGGAAGCCTCTGAAAATGAAAAATACCATAGTTTCAACAGAATTGAGAACTAATACGGTGCTTGAAGGAAGAGGGGGACTTTCTGTCTTGTTAAACAATAATGGTTACAAAATGTTAGACTCCTGTGTCTCTAAATTACTGCTTATTGAAGCACTTAAGTGAATCAATCTCTGCAAATAGCCATCCCATTTTAAGTTCTCTCTAGGCACCTACCAACCCAGCCTCCTGCTCTGACTGAATGCATGAAGTGGCTGCCACTGGCTACTGAACTGTAGGCTCCACCATCATCACAGTGACATTTCATAATGACAAAAAATTAGCCTGGGTTTAAAATGGGGGGAATGGGGGGAAAGGAGAAAGCATTTGAGGAGAGAAGGACGTTTTTTCCTTCCAATTACTGTACATGTGACAGCATGGCACCCTCCAATGCAGTGTGAGCAGGACTTGGTTCCAACACACTGGGACAAGCCACCTACCACTTCTCATGAAACTGGAGGTGAGAAGGCTTCCCTCCAGCTGTCGAGCAACACCACTGGCCCAGTTATTGGAGTTCAAGTATAATTGTAGCAGTTGCTGGCATTCCAGAGTTGTGGGCAGTGGTGACATACTAATGACACACTAATGACACATGGAGGTGTTGGCTGATCCTTCATTGCTCTTTATAAATTGCATTTCCAGTAAACTGAGAAAGGAGAGTTTTAGGGATCAGGGCTAAGAGCTGTGAGTGCCTCAAGGCCTCAGCCCTGAGCCACCTCTCAGGCACTGATCCCAGGGACATTGCTGCTGGTGGAAAATCCAAGCTGAGAAGGGTTTGTCACATGCAGGTGCATGTTTCTGTCCCCATACAATCTTCTCTGCTGAGTTCGTGCAGCAGTTCATGGGGACACAACACTGAATTGATCCTGAAAATAAACATATCAAAATATACTGTGGGAATTGTTTTAAACAATTCATCTATTCTAGGCAAATATTAGAAAAATGTAATGATCTATTATGTCATATATAATTGCTATGCGTGTTTTCCTACATGGAAATCTTTATTTTTTTACTATATCTGCCTGTCGTGGTCTGATACAGCTAAATGTCAAGCACACAAAATATGGTTATTTGCATAAGGGGAACATAAGGATTATTGAGGAAAACAGAAAAACTACAAGGCAAAACAGGCACATGCTTGAGCAATTATAGTATAAAGGAGATTTATTACTAATAGAATTAAAAGTAAAAATAAATAATAAGAAATTAAAGCAAACTCAAACTCCCCTCTCTTCCAGCACTCCCTCCTTCCCACCAAACTTGCACAAGGAAAAAAACCGAAACACGGGATTTAGTCAGTGCTACATTTCTTAAGAGTCTCCTTTCTTATGCTTAAGGGAAAGGGTTTCTTGTGCTGTGCTGTGCGTTCTTTCCCATGGGAGACAGTTCTCCACGAACTTCTCCAACCTGGTTCCAAACTGCCACAGACAGCAGCCCCGCCTGAATCTGCTGCCGTGACAAACTTCTCCCATGGTTTAGCAATCTTTTCATTACTGCCAGCGTGGGCCATAGTAGTCCATGGGGTTTCAGTGTTTAAGGATGAGCTATTTTCAGCCTGAAAGCAACGTCCCTCTTCTTCAAATCTCTAAAAGCCTCTATGTGACCTGGCGTGGACACCTTCTCTTCGCAGGCTGTGCATGGAGTTTCCATCCCCCCATGTACATCAATGAGTTATAGAAAAAAGCCAGTTTGTAATATTACAGCTTTTACAACAGCTTGCAGAAGAATTTTAAGTTCCGCGCCACAAGCGCCTCTCCCCTCTTTTCCCACAGCCATCCTGGCTCTGTCCCATGTGATTTAATTCTCCTTTCTTCCTGACCTTGGAGTAACCCTTGTTCTTCTCCCTCATGTTGTTTAGCAGAAAAGAAACTCTACCACTGAAATAAGTAGTAAAATAGGTATGTTTTATTCCAGCGCTGGGACGCATGGGGGATAATTCCTCCAAAGTCATGTGTGCCCCCTGCTGTATTCAGCTTGGTATATATGGGGTTACACGTTCCATATGCATTAAGTTTCTCAGTATGCCTATACATATTCATTACTCAGCCCCACCTAGCCTCGCCTGGTATTATAATGAGCCCAAAGTCATTTACATCCACATTGCGCCTGCGCAGTGCCGTCTGGTGGTTGTGGGCAGGGGTCTCGGGATGAAGTAAAGGTCTTCCTCAGATGAAGTAAAAGAGTCTTCCTCCTTCTGAACTTTTCACCTTGCCTCCCTGCACATGCTCTTTATGTCCCTGGCCCAAGTCCAAACTTCGAGGCTGGCTTAAGCTGGTTTTAGGTTCGAAAACAGGATCTTTGGTCATGATTTCTTCCTTTTTTATCAATAGTCTCTTATCTTCTCATCCTGCTTTGGTAGGCACAATTAGTATCGAGCAAGCTGTATGCTTTCTTCTTTAGCAAATATCTGTTTCCCCCTTCCCCATGATTCAATGTGACTTGCTTTTCTTTCTCCCTGACTTGGAAGGAAAGGTGACCTCGTTGGCTGCGTATGATGTTCTTTCCAGTTTAGTGCGAGCCGTGCTGGCTGGGGCAGGGGCTCCACTGGCTCCCGCCGGCTCTGCGCGGGGCCGTGGCAACTTCAGATGTTATTTCGGCTGCGCTGTGTTTAAGGCTGATCCCGGCTGCATTGGGGGAGCCGGGACAGCTTTTCCTCCGTGGCTTTTGCCTGCCACCGCTGTGCTGGGGGAAGATGGGATGGGGGGTGAGCCTGGAGGCCCCTCCCACCTCCCAGGAAGAGAGCTGGAACAAAAGGAAATTCCCACGCTTCCGTGCTCTTTAAATATGCAAATTGAAGAAGCGTTATTGGCTTAGCAACTTGTCTATCAACTCAGTTTCAACCTACCACACTACCCCAACATCAAAACTTGTCATTTTTAACCCAGAGGAGTTTATTGCCATGGCTAACATTCCTGTGAAGCACAGCATATGTAACACACTCATATTTTCCAAAGACTCTGCAATGTACTGTTGCTAGTTCTGATTGTCCTCTGGCACTGTTTTCCAGCTGGGACTCTAGGTTGGGTCCTGCTGCCCCCAAGCGCGCAGCCCAGTAGCCAGGATACATCATTTCTCTTCCCAGGCAAGCACAAAATCCAGGTGTTGAGAATGGTGGCAGCATTTGAGTCAGCGCTGCTGGCTGGTGTGGGACCTGGTGATGGGGACACACAAGGTGTAGGGATGCTCCCTCTGAAACTTGGTGGTGCTCATGCTGCTGCTCAGCTCTGTGGCTGCAGGCAGGCAGAGGGGCAAAGCAGAGAGTGGTTCCTCCTCAAAACAGAGCTGCTGAACGTGGCAGGGCTATGCCCTTGGCAGGGGTCTGGCCTCGCTCAGAAGCTGCAGCCCAGTGGAGCTGCAGCCCAGCCAGGCCAGGGCATCTCTGCTGTTGTGGGAGCTGCAGCCTAAGGGGTTCCCCCTCCCGCTCTCCCCATTTGCTAAAACATCAAGTTGTGCCATAACATAACAGGAATGTTTTTTTAATAAAAATGTCCCTGCTTTTGAAGAGATAAAAAGATCATAAATCTTTAGACACAGCTCTTTAGCTGGAATTATGCACAAGTGAGTAGGAATTTTAAAGATTATGTTCCAATTTTTCATTCAAATTATTGATACTGTAATCTTGTATTGATTGCCCTATTACTTGTATAAGCACTTAAGAGAACATATACCCTTCATCTATCTTGTTGTTATAAACGAGTCCGGATATCAGCAAAAAATTAATCCGCGTTTATTAATCCGCAGCTGGGAACAGGGGATGGTGGGCAGTCCACCATCCTGCTCGACAAAACAGACAAAAAGTAATCCAACAACAGCCCTCGACCACACAAAGCTCACCCCTCTCACTTCAACAACCACCCAAAAAGCCCCCTTGCCATTGTTATGGACAGGGCAGACACCTTTATTAAAAGTTTTAATTGTTTATTAAAGAGATCAGCTCAATAAGGGGGCTCAGGGGGGGTCGTCCTCGTGCTGCCGCTCTCTGAGAAGATGCAGGAAGGTTCTTCCGTCCATCACTAGGGTACAGCGCAGCACGGGTCCCTCTCCCACCGTCAGATCCCCTCAGGATCGCCTGAGAAAAGCCTCAGGAATTCCCATCTGTCGGCTCCAGGGTCCAGGGGTCCATGCCCTTTGCATACTTTTTAGTTCATGGAGACAGAGTAAATCAGGAT
>WEIT01025797.1:22030-35496 GCA_013389985.1 Dryoscopus gambensis | reverse complement strand
TCTAACTAGTTCCTACTGTCCCAGGGCTTAAGCACAGTTTTCCTGTCATTTTGTCTATTAATTTATCAATCTAACCAGGAAAAAATGACAGTGGCCTAGTTCTTTTAGGGACAGGTGGTAGCTCCCAGTTGTAGCATCCTCTTTGAAGACTGTTTTGAAGGGACAACTAGCCCCTCTAGACAAGTGGCTGTGCTGGGGAAAAGGAATGTCTAGTGCCAATCTCCTTTTCCGGGTGGACATGGCACAACAGTTGGGCTTCAAGCACGGTTACGTATCTGAGCAATAGATAACATGTGCTTGTGAGGGCAGTGCATGCCCTTACAGGCATTTCCTAGCTCCTCCTTGGCAAAAGCAGCAGGCCAGATGGAACTGTTCCTTGGGCTGCCAGTTGGACCACCCTGGTTTGTACCAAACAGGATTTTAAAAAACCCAGGGGGATGGAAAATGTCTGAAAATTAGCAACTAAAAATAAACAGGAAATGAAGGCAGAACTGTTTCACACGCAGTGCCATAAGTAAATGAAACAGAATTCTCCAGTTGGAATTATCAAAATTATGAATTTAAGTAAAAACACTTAGTTTAGTGTTTAGTGAATAGTGAAAATAATGCCAGGACAGAAGGGAAAGGAAAAGCTATATTTAAACAAAAATACTAAGCAACCACAGCTACAACTACACTATCACCAGAACCACACCTGGATATCTGTGAGGTAAAGGAATGTGTGCAGAAGTATGGGATTTTGAAGGTCTGAAACATGTTAATTTTAGCAAGCTTCCTATAACCTCCTTTGGAATTCCTTCTTTGTCACAGCATATTCTGTTGCTTGAAATTTTTTTTCCTTTAAGTAATACTTTGAAACATTAAGGCTCAGGCCAAGCACATAATGGAAGCTTGTATTCTATGATTTGTAAGCATGAGCAATTAGATAGGAGAAAGTCACTGCATAATAACAACAAGAATACTTCACCAGTTATCCAGGATCAGGTAAGATTTAATGCAGATTTTTTTCCAGATGAAGGTTGGACACCGTCGGTCTGTGAGGACATACCATTTTCAAAAGACATTATTTAATGGAAATACAATGCCAAAGAGAAATAGGACGACCTACAATTTGACAGTACTGTTTGAAGCTCAACAAATCAGAAGACTCTCTCAAAAAATACAAGGCACAATCCTCTATTTCCAAGATAAAAAGTAGATGATCTACACATGACCTTCTCCTTCTGTAGGTTCTGGTATGCAAAGAGCTATAAAATTGCTTTCCGACTATTCTATTTAACAGTCACATCACCAAAACGTAACACAGAAAGCAAAGCATAAACAGATATTATTTACACAATGTATCATCTATGTCAATATTGAGGTACTGAGTAAAATACTTCAATATGCAAATCCTTTTGGTATTTCAATCATCTGAGACCTTGAGACACTAAAGGCTGTGTTTTATAATTGTGGAGTTTTACACAAATGCAGGCACTGGAGCACTTTCATCATCTAAACAGTTCCCCAAGAAATTTAAACACAGTGAAGCACAATCAAGCCTTATCAGATAGCTTATTAAGTAGGACTTGCTGGGATACTTGAACTGTTAACCAAAACAACACAAGCAGCCTGTTTTTGTGCAGCAGGCCAGCAGCCTTGAAAAGTCTTGCTCTTCTGCAAGGTGAATTCCACGAGTAACACTTGGTTCTGGGGGGAGACAGGGAGCTGGGGAGGGAAACAACAACAGAACAACAACAAAAAGAGATACTCCTTTCCTGCAGGACATAGGGAATGCAAAGCATCCAGGACAGCAAACTGAAGAAGAATCACTTCACAGTTCTTTGGATTTGGAGCACTCTCCCTATAGTTAAGGCCAGCAACACAGCCAGAATCTCAGGTGTTTCCATACCATCTCTTAGTCAGCACTTTTCGAGGCTGCTGTCTCTGAAGTGCCACCAAAGGAAGGATCTCTTGGTGCTTCTGCTTGTCTACCAAACCTCTTAAGTTAACAGGTGAAACAGCATGAGGTTTCTTCTTTATTATGATTTTTTTATCGCTACAAGTGTAATTTGAAAAGGATACTGTGTTTTTCTGGTTCACTCTGCCTTATGAGCACCAACAGTATTTCTATACTTGGAATTTAAAGTCATGGGTAGAAGACCAATTCAATACAACAGAGGCTGGTTAACAAAGAGTACATCATAAGACCATTTGAGAGGGTGGAAGGAAATTGCATCCTGCTTCAGTTGGCAGGCCACCTTCCTTTCTTTTGCTACCAAACTGCCACTGCACTTTAATATCCTAAAGTGATAATGCACAAGATGGAGCACAAAGCATTTTGTTTCTGTGTTCTAGGTATATGTTTTTGCCTCTCAAAGAAAATAACACAGAAGTGTCTTTACATAAAGACCCTGAGGTAGATTTGTACTTAGGAACTAATCAAACTGAAATAAACAGAGCCATGATGGTTACAAACAGCTGATGGGCCTCCTCTTCTCTTTTACAACTGGGGCTTGAACGTGGCCATAAAAGGATCATAGAAAGTCCCAGGACAGAATTCTGTGCCTCAGACATCAAGGACAAAAATCTGACTCTGTTACAGTTTTTTATGAAGCTTTTTCTTCTTTAATTCTTAGAGTACGGACGCTTCAAAAGCTAAGAACTTTTCAAATTTTCAGTAACTTAGGAAATTTCAGTCTCATAGACAGTAATGGCCTGTGTTTTCCTTTCACAAATTTAAAATTTACATTAAGACCTAAACAACTAATAAGTAAGTGAATCAACCTATTAATTTAACATTTTCTTTCTTAAAAAAAAAATTAAATCTTTATTAATATACTTAGAACTATTCATAAGACAAAACCAGGAAATCACCATTTAGAATATTATCTATAGCTCAGAGTTCACACGAGAGTTCAACAAGTCTCAATTACTGCCCAGAGATGTTTAATTTAATAATAGAAGGAAGCATGCATTTTTTCCATATACAACAGTACCCTAATAAATGTTCCTTCTACAATCTCCATATTTCCTTAGTTTACTTAAAATTTACTCTAATGTTACTCTACAGACTACTGTAATATGAATTAAATGACAAAATCAAATGCAGATTTCCACTGTGCAGGGCAACACACAAATGCATTTAAAATACAAATGGAAAATTAATTGCCAACAGGCTTAAAACAAAATAATAGAGTTATATTGAACTAACTTACATAATAAAGATTTTTAAAATAATTATATTCAGCTTTCTGTTTCAATATGTGTCTTATTCCAATACTATCACTGTAGTACATAAATTTCCAAAAGCAGGTGATTCAGACACCGTTTCATCTGTGACACCACTTGAAAATAAAATTAATTTTGACACACATTGTACCAAAACATCAATATAGGTCCTGCAAATAGTGTTCTGTAGCAATACTCACATTTTTTAGTGTCAGCTAAAGTGTTTAATGAAAACTAATTACCCATTCTCAGTATGAAGCATGGAGTTGGCGGCAGAATCACACTTGGGTTGCAGCACTCCTCACCATCTCAGCCAAAATCCACACAGCCAAGGGTGTTGGCTACCTGTAAAGCAGTGATTTCATCATTTCCAATTGTCTCCTTTCTACAGATATGTAAACAAATCAGAGCATCAACCAATAAGGCTCTTTGGAAACCTGTATTTCCACAAACAAAGTGAATTCAAGAAATTGCATCTCCACAGTATCTTATGTTTTATTTTGAAAATGTAAAACTGTAACTATGAAAAGGAAGGAATCTTTATCATTCATTTGAACAGGAATGTTTGAGTATTCACGTGCTTCCAACATATATTGATACAACAGATCCTTAGTTCTTTTCCATAAGGGCAATAATAAATATTCCAAAATGTTTATAAATATGCAGATTCATAAAGCATTAAAGCTGTATGATAAAGCACAAGATCCCTCAATTTTTGTTGCTTTATGTTGAAACAGTTTCTCAGAGCCCTTGACACCAATGAAAAATGCATGTTTACCACATGTAATAATCTAATAACACAAACAGCAGCGTTCCTTTCCATTTTGTGAGTTGCCATACGCAATGACTGTATCTTACATGCCAAATGAAGCAATGAAATATTATTCTCATTTAGACACTACAGAAAGTTACAGCACAGCCTGGCTAAATAATTTTCTGGGAAGAGCTTAAGTTTGGGAGTGGAAGAAAAATTTCCTATTATAAACGGTACTTAGCACTTAAGAAGTGCTTTGCATTTCCACAAGGCTCCTCAAACAAGCATGTAAGGATTGTGAGCATTGTACAAGTAAGGTCACTGAAATGGGCATCTTTCTTTAAGAAAGATTTAAAAATAAATGTTTTCTCAAGTAAGAATCAGAGTACACTGCAACGTTTCTGTTTCAGAGCTAACTAAACCCCACGTCTTCCTCAATTGCTCAAAAGTGGTACATGAAACACTTTTATTGTTCTATCAATACATGACTGAAAATATTCCATAGTAATGTAACATTAATGAATATAAAATTAAACATAAGTATTTTAGTAAACAAATACTGTATAGGTAGCTAGCTAACATATTTGTACTCACAAAAAATGAAGTATCAGCTGAAGTTCAGGTCCAGGAGACCTCCCACAGTAAGGGGAGGAGCAAGAGAGAACAAGGGGTAATGACTTTAAACTGACAGAGGACAGGTTTAGGTTGGATATTTGGAAGAAATCCTGTACTGAGAGGGTGGCGAGGCACTGGAACAGTGCTCAGGTTGCTCAGAGCAGCTGTGGATTCCTCACCCCTGGAAGTGTTCAAGGACAGGTTGGACAGGGCTGGACAGGCTGAGCAACCTGGTCTGCTGGGAGGTGTCCCTGCCCATGGGGCTTGGAAGTGGATGATCTTCAAGGTTTCTCCCAACCCAAAGAATTCCATAATTCTGTGATATGAAAATCAGGGAAACATGTTAAATGGGCTCTGGATGAAGCCACAATGGAGAGGATAAAGCATATGTGAAGGAACCTTGATTTCATTACTCACTTCTCCTTCTCTAGTTTATCACTAATTGTTGTTCCTTTTTTTTTCTTCAGTATTTTTCAGTGCTACTCTTGTTTTATTACTATTCATAAATCTTAATGTTCTTCAGATAAAAGATATTTACCTAGTTCTACTCATCAGTGAGTGAATTGCTGCCTGCATTGTGAAAGGATGTAAAAAAAATCATAATTAACCCATTTAAACATTACATCTTTCCAGAATTCTTTCCTCCTACTGGATGGATCTCAAGATACAGTGTGGAATCCTATTCCAGAAATCTCTAAATTAAGGATCAGTAAGAAAGAAGCACAGGACTGTATCCCATCAAGTTATTTTTCTAGAGGTGTCCTATTTATGTCCTACATGACTCCCTCCCTGTAGGAATGCAAAAGATAAATAACTCATAATTACTATGTTATCTGCTTGAAATTACATTTTTAACATATTTTTAATATCAGTATTAAAACTTTAAAACTCTGTCTCCTATCCAAAAATACTGGAAAATTCAGAATTATTACCTGTCCACTCAGCTCTGTCAAAACAATTTCATTGTGCAGACTTCCAGACTAGTTCACTGATTTCTTGGTACAACAGCACTCTCAGGGAACATGCAGCTGTCACTTAGAAGTGTTTCCCAAAGTTTTGTCTATACAGATTACCTCCTCCTGAGACATGCAAGTGTTCCTGGTGTTAAAGTTCAAACCCTTTGGAAAGCCATGCTTGGTGGAGCGATACACAAGACTCCCAGAAGAACTGAACGTATTGGCGTGAGGTTCTATAAAAAAAACACAGATCCAGAGAGAACAACCCACACAGTCCCTCCGCTCCTTCAAGCTGCCAGAGGCACAGGATTCGAATGTCCTCAGAGCCTTCCTCCCTTACATATATTCACATAAGTTTATCATAAACAGTACGACAGAAGTAAAGTGCTACCATCTTGGACTTTATATTAGAAAAAAAATGACTGCTGGAACAAAGAATTCCCTTGTGAACATCCAGCTGACCCCTGAGCTTCCAAAAAATGTTGAGTGGCAGTAGAAACTCATCTGACTCCCACTGACACTTGACTGATTTGCCAGCAAAATTCAGCAACTCATCCATGACACAGGCATTGTCCTGCAAAGAATGTACTTCCATATTAAAAATGACTATGTATCATTATTCCACTGGATGGGTCTCAAAAAATTGATTCCTCGTGAAAACCAACACTTAATAACTGAGTGGTGATCTATACCTACTAATCTTGTCCCAAACATAGAAAGTAGTCTGTAACTTTGCATCATCCCTGGAATGCTATGACTCTGTTTTATAATTTAGGCCCTATTCTAAAAAGTTGTATGGGGAGTAGGAAAAGTGAAAAATCTGGAATAGTGACAACTTTAAATCATGTTTTTTCCCAAATTAAAACCGAATCTCTGCAGTAAGGGTTAACTGCAGTCTGTTTACCTCATTCAGACAACATCTAGTCTGAAGTGACCATTCCTTGGGAAATTAGGGATTCCCTCACATCTGTAACAAATTACATGGAGCACTACAGCTCATCCTCAAAGTTCATTTGATAGTGATTAATATATGCCTTAAGGTTAGGATGGAGTGCTTAACTCAATCACTTGATCATATGCAGAATTTCAAATGCTGCAGAAGCCAGGCTGCATATGGAAGTTCTGGGATTGAGGACAACTCACCTGGAAATCAAGGCTGTTATTGTTCATATCCTACCACAGACAGACCACATTCATAGAGAGAATACTACTTTCTAATGGAGAAAGAAACATGCAATAGACTAGAAGGAGTTTTCTATTAGAGCTGTCCAGGAACAGATGGTTCCAGCATCTGCTATTGTGTCTCCTTATCCTGAGTAATTTATTTATTTTTTGAAATATGGTTTGGCCTTAAGTTCAGTCAAAGTTCATCTGGCATCCACATCAGTTTACATCTTTATCCAAGGATCTTCTTTGTTCATGCATCTTACAATCAAATGAAAGAAATTATTCACACACTGCCACCTGTGTGTGAACCCACCACCTACTTAGATGTATTTCTCACCAAAGTTAATGGACTCTTCATCTCAAAGTTTGGAAGAATTTACACAGTCCAATCTGTCTTTGAAGACCACATTCCTGGCAGAATAGTCTCAGGCTGCAGAACCAGGGAGTCCCAAACCCTGATGGTTTGACAGCACTCTTTGCAGATGAAACAGCTTTATGGCCATATCCTAAGTTACTGGCCAAACGAGCGCCAACATTCCATTTTATTTACTGTGAACCTGAGCACGGGATTTCTAGTCAAAGGTTCACTATTGTACATAGTTGTACATATTGTACATCTAAGATCCATATGCTTGAAATTTGCTGTGCATCACAGGAGTGTGAGGGGGGAAAGCAGGCCAAACTGAGTGACTTCAGTGATGGGTTCCCAAAGAACACCCTCTGTAAGAATTAGCTTTTTACAAAATCACCTGCTTCCTCCAGCTTTTTCTTACATGATTGGGGCTCAGGCTACAGCTTTAATCCTCTCCAGACTGATCTCATCTAGTCAGGATTTAGGCTGGTAACACAATGTTCCCAATGCCCCTTCAGGGAAATAAGATGAAAAAAGTAAAGAAAAGAGAGGGTAAAATTTGTAACCATGGATCAGTGGAGGCTGGACAGTGACTTGGAAACGATGGCCTGATGTAGGTATGACACTGCACAGAAGTGCACACAAGCCTGCAGAGCTCATGTGTGATGCCAGAAATTTGAGGCAGCATTCGGCACCACTCGGAATCGTTTAACACAGCAGGCTGTTAGCACGGGGCTGAGGATGAGTGTCAGGCACACCACTGCTTTCCCCCACGTGCCAGGGCCCTGAGTAGCTGTGAGAACAATGCACCAAAGAGCAATTGTAATAGAGCTGAACTCCTTACTTTCCAAAAGATAAATTATGGTACTGAACTAGAGACATCTTTCTGAAAGCTGTATCACACGTATGAATTGGACACATGCTGTTCCAGAAAAATATGTGACAGTGGTTGCTGACTCCACTGTTATTTTCCACCTGCGTGAGAAAAGTTTTTTACTGTTTGTAAAGTAGTTAACGTAGCGTACATGCCTTATATGCAGCAATGCTGTACACGGTGCCTTAGCGTGTATTACATGAAGCTACTATGAAGAATTTCCCCAAGCTTCCATATCAAACAGGAATTGACTCACAATGATCTATGGAATGAAGTGAAATGCACATGCACTGCATCAACACGGGGAAAACCTGTGGAATCCTGTCTGACATCCCAGTCACTGGGCAGCCCACAGCAGAGCCTATGACCTTTTACTTTTAACACTGCCAGGGTACAATTTCCATCCCCACACTCAGCAGGCTACAAAGAATACTAGGCACAAATATTTAAGTCCATTATTTAGTTCTGGCATGTACAATATCATTTATTCAGAAAGACCTTTATTCCTTCGGTAAGTATTACAAGCATTTCAGAGTTCCCCTGTTGACATCTTATGCAAATTGCTCCTACAGCACGTTATGGATACTTCAAACACTGGAGCAAGGCACAGCATACACGTGGCTTGTAAACTGCAGTATGGAGTGGGATTACCACAGTCCCTGGCAGGAAAGAAAGATTTTTCCCACAGCAGCTTCCTTTGTCTCTTTGTAACACACATAAATAGAGACCCGCTGTTGAGGTGAATTACAGCAGGTAGTGAAAGTATGCAGACTATAGGCAAGAGGGCCTCTTGAGTCTTCATTCCCTCACAAAATGGTTTGCTTTATCTGCCTCCTAGTTAGACCAGCCCTCATTGCAAAACTGAACACATGTAATTGAAGGTTTGTGTTAGCAGCTGACGTCATGTGCTAAAACAATCTGCAGGTCTTAATCCCTGATGAGCCAATCAAGTGGAGTTAACATCAGTCCAATACTGCTTTTGTACACAGATGGGAATCAGGTTTTTTTGAAATCTTGTGTGGAGAGCAGACGCATTAGTTTACAGACTCAAATGGTCCAGGTGGCTTCAGCTGGGTTAGAAAATTTCTAAGAGCCATGGGGAAATATGTGGTAAAGGCATACCCTACAAACCTTTCTGTGACTGCCTGGGCACCTATTTTCCCATAAAAAATATCCTAACAAGCCCTGTTCATTCATGCTATACCAGCTTTCACACCTTGTATTTGTGGTATACAAAGACAAGCAGCATGTTATTCTCAACCCCATGAAATGATGTGGGCTATAGTATAGGGTTGGTCGAACCAGCCAGAAATGTTTTGACCAACTGAAAAAATTCTGTTACATCACAAACAGAAATATAAGCAAATATATAATGGTTTTATAAACTTCTGACTAACCACGAGACAGTTCAATGAAACCATTCCAGCAGTTTTCCTTCTTCATTACCAGAGGAGCTGCTACAGCGAGTGGACTTGCGAAGTTCACAGCTGTGGGGAGCTCCTGCCATAAAGGCTGTCCCAGAGTCAGAGTTTCCTGATACGTCAGTTCTCTGCCCTGAAGCCACAGGAACCCAGTCCCAGTGATGCAGCCCAGAGCCAGAAAAAACTCGCAACTTCACTTCTAATGGGACTCTCAGGGCAGTTGGGCTTTCACCCAAAGACAGCCAGAAGCACAGGAGCCCAGACTGCCAAACCTTGAGATTCCTGCCCAATTCCTCATTCCAAATTTCCAGATTCCTGTGTCTCTGTCCATCTAGCTGACAGAAAACAGGGAAGATGGCAACTCTAAATTTCAGGAGCCACAGCTGAGGCAGAAGGCACAGAGTTCGGACTCTCAAGCTTGGTGTTGTTACAAAGTAATTTAAACAAACTATGTGACCTTTAGAAAGATTTTTCTGCTTTCCCCTCTAAATGAAACATACAAAATTTCAAATTAAAGGCTTTTTTTTTTTTACAGAATTGAATCTGGAAGTGGAACTCTAATCTTGAGCATCTACACCAGAGAATCCATGACCGAGTGTTTCTCACTGTTCTACGATACAGAGTAATCCCAACAAGACCACAGAATTTTAGAATATTTTGAGTTGGAAGGGACTCATAAGGATCATCCAGCCCAAATCCCTGCTCTTCACAGAACTACCTTGACAGAAAAGTAATCATTGGATTCACAACACATCCTACAGTTTATACAGGGACTCAGTGAGAAGTGTAATGGTAATGAGATATGGAGAGATGTCACCCTCATTTCATCTGACAAGTAAGTGGTTCTGAAAAAAAATTAAAAAGCTTTTTTCTAATTACAAAATAAATGTGTTTCAGAAGTTCAACTCAAATTCCAGCTGAAACAAGTGCAGAGTCACTCTCTCAAGGGCTGAAGTCCACCTGCTTTATCTAGCTGTGTTCTTGATACAGAGGGGTGATGTTCCTCTACTAGTATCTGAAAGACCATAATTTCTCAGAATATAATAATTTCATAATCATATCATAATTTGCAAACCTGCTCCAACACTGCAATATTCATCCTCATGGCATGCCAGGTATTTGCTACCAGTGTGGAAGGCTGGAATTTATCTCTGTTGAAGACACATCTCACACTACATGGGCTTAGCTTTTCACAAGTGAGGTTTGAAGTTTTCCTGTGAATCACAAGCAGATGTAAATCTGTGCCATCAAACCACATCTGTTGGTAGTTTAGGAATAATTTCATGCTACTGTTTGCTTCCATCAAACCTGGTGCCATGAAATCACTTTGCCCAACTTCTGCTACTATCTGCAAATTCCTGTGATAACTGTATTTCCCAAAAAAGACTCTAGCTGCTACATGTAACTACACATTTCCTCTTTTGTTGAAACTGCTGGGGAGTTCATGGACTTAGAATCATAGAATCACTAAGGCTGGAAAAAGCCTCCAAGATCACCAAGTCCAACCTTTGACTGTGCACCACCATGCCAACTAAACCACAGCACTAAATGCCACATCCGGTCGTTTCTCGAACACTCCATAGACAGTGATTTCACCCCTCCCTGGACAGTGCGTTCCAATGCTTTAACCATCCTTTCGGTGAAAAAATTATCCCTGATGTCCGACAGGTCTTCAAACCTGAAAGCAAGTTTCTTGGTGCAGCTAGGTTCCCTTGAATAATATGTATAACATAAAATAATCTGAGAAATAGTAAGCTCACGTGCATGCCACAATCAGCCTTTTGCTCTGACACATTCAATCCGTGCGACACAGGTACCCAAAGATGTATCATTATATACATAATAATACAGATAATTAAAGCAATGGTGTAACTAAGCACAGTCTGCTGATCTCCCAGGCAAAACTAGAAGAAAATCCAGCTACATTAAAACAGTGTGGCAGAAACAGCTTCCCTTTTCAAAACTTTCTTACTCTTTGACACATAACTGCACTGCAACCCAAACATTCTTACTTATATCCTACAAAGATTCTCATCCACATCTGAAGAAGTAACAGAATTTATTCAGCTCACTTATGGCATCACCGTGTTTAATTATTTCTAGTAATGAGCTTCATGTGACAGAATCCAGGTTGTCTTAAAAAACTGATGTGTTTATTATCCATATTTCCTATGTGTATGTTTTTACTTCCTAAGTATTCCCTTATCTCTGTTTATCAGAGGTTGGAAGTCACCTGAAGTTGACACTCTGAACTGGCATATACTAACACTGACTTTAGCTTTGCATTATTAAAATTAAAATAAAATTCTGTATCAACCGAGAAAAATACTTCACAGAAAAGAAGCCAGCTTGTACTTCTGAAGAGTGAAAAGGAACATTAGATTAAATCAGGTCTTCTTGCACAAAACCTCGAGAATCAGCAATTTCTATTCAGAGGTTTTAAAGAACATTCAACCTTCTTCAAGTCTTACTTATACATCTTTACATCACCCCATCACTATAGACCTTGAAGTTTTGAGCACCTTATATTATACAAGGTAAACAGTACATTCCATAGAATCTCTGGGAAATGTCTCCATCATAGATCCATGTAAAATTTCTGTGCAAAACCAGATATTCACAAACTGTCAGTTCTTTCTTAGTTTGGCAGGTTGATCTAAAGCCCATTTCGGGAAATCTTTATCTAATTAATACACCTCAAAATCACCTCCTCTGAGAATTGGTACAGATATTTATGCCTACACAGGGAAAGAGACATACAGACCTCTGCTCTGTCCTTAGGCCACTACAGTAACCAGTGTAACCCCCTGTGAGGGGTCTGCTTGGAAATAAAAGTGACTTAATTCTGATACTGTTATTCTGCTCTATACCAGAATCACTTCTATTTCAGAATAATCTTCCCCAGAGTAATGAAAAGGGCATAGCCATTGTCATAGGACGGCACTGCCACAGTCCTGCCGTGTCAGGTTGCTCATGGAACAAGTTTGTGTATTGCAAAGCAGTACTCCTCTCTAAAACTACAAAGCAAAGATGCTGTATCTCAGGAATACACCCTTATTTCACTCACCAACATAACTGATGAGGCCCAAGCTGCACCACAGGCCTTCCTTACTCATGTGGATGTGGCTCGAGCCTTGGTTGGGAAAACCTTCAGTCAAATGAGAGTCAGTGGCAAGACAACAGGTAGTTGTGAGTTAAGGAACCACTTGCCTTCAAAGGGAGAGGGAAGAGTCTTTGTGTCTACTCAATAATTTATCTGATGTGCTATTTATCGATGCTAAACTCCTATTTAGCTCAGTGCGGCTGTTTAAGAGTTCAAGTGTAAATATGAAGAGATTTACTTTGCTTGGTGAAAAACAGGAACAGGGCCTAGTTGGCTTAGCGACACCATTGCACATGAGAAACTTAAGGCAATACTTCTTTCCCTTTCTCCCTCCTAAGTGGTCTTTGCATACCAGCGAATTTTCCCTCTATTTCTGTGATGAGCACCAGTCCACGGTAAACACACCTCTGACCTTACTTATCCAGCTGCCCTTCGCCTCCAAGTCAGTGGCTGTACCCACACCTCAGTACCCACACCTCTGAACCCCTTATCCTGGGGTTCTCTGGGCTTCCATCTTTTTCCTCCATTTCACCCGGCTGGCCTTTCCCTTTCTGGATGGCTCCTGGCCTCACAGGTGCTTTCTTGACAGCAGGTACTTGGCTCTTCCTGCTCTTCCCACACACAGGTCTCCCGTTCTCAGCACACCGGGAGGACGCTCACCCCTCCACATGCCGCTCCCTCACACCTTTAGGAATGGCCGCCGTGCCGCCATCACCAACAGGTTGTACCTTGGTCATGGCGCTCACACACACCAAGGGTCTGCCAGCCCGCGGCACCTTCGGGGGCAGCCACGGTGCCGAAGTCCCGCTGGAAAAAGCCACCGGAGCGGAGGGCAGCTCCCGCCGTCGACGCCCGCCCCGCGCTTGACCCCACGCCTCTGGAACCCTGCGTGGCGCTTGGGAATGAGCTGTGGGGGTACGAGCCCCCGAGCCGAACGCCGAGGGAGCCCTGCCTCGGGCACCTCGGCCGTCGGGCGCGCAGGACCCACCTACGGCGCTCGCCTTCCGCCGGGCA
>WEIT01025796.1:121467-145134 GCA_013389985.1 Dryoscopus gambensis | reverse complement strand
GCCACCATCCACCCAGGACACAGCAGCCCGCTGGGCAGGGACATGACAGACACGCTCCAGGCTTATGATATGCTCTTCACAATACCCTTGATGGGTGGAGAACCTGTAGTGTCCTATTGTTTCCTATGACTCCATGTAGGGCAATGTAACTATTCCCAGCTTGTAGCATTTCGTGCCGTTTCTGTGTGCAACCCCAGTTCAGGCTCCCCAGATTTTCTGCCTGATGCCTCTTTTCTGACAGAGCTGTAGCAGTGCCTGCTCCAGCTGCAGGACCAGGTCAGCCTGTCCTCTGTGAAGTTACTTCTGCATTGAGTGATTTCCTTTGCCTGTCACACATTAAACAGGATGCTTCCAGCTTCCTCTTACAAATGTCTTCAAGACATAAGTCCTCTCAGTAAAGATGATCAGAAAAAGATGGGAGAGGAAGGGTTTATCTTTATAGCAAGGAGTGAAGAAAGAAATTAGAGCCGTCGGATCTGAAGCGACTTTTTCTCACAGCCATTTTTATACACTAACACAGTGGCATGTTGAGACTCATGAAGTTACACCACCATGCTACTGCATTAACACCACAAAGAGCCATCAGCCACTGTCCTCTCTGTCGCACTGGTTGATCTGGGAGGGTCACTCCTTCAGGAGATGCCCATGTTACCTGCTGGCAGCAGGAGCTGAGGGAGGCAGCCATATGATCACATCATGTCTTAAGATCACACCCTTGGGCCGACTGCCTGAATGATCCTTAAACAAGGTGTAGGATGACCCAAGTGATGTAATCCTATGGAAATCTCAAGTATGTCTTCAGGGGAAGGGTGTTCTCCAGAAGCCTCAGCAGAAAGCACGGGTGCCCAATCCTTCTCCCAGACTAATCCACCAAGATTGTCCCAAATTCCCCCCCGCCCCACAATTTGTATGGCCACTGAGGCCAACACCTCTTTAGCATGTCACCAATGTTATCGGGCCTCTTTTAACTATGGAGATGGACTGCACCATCTCAGTTAGTGATTTGGTAAAGCTGTGAGGCCACAAAGCACCTTCTAGAGGGCTGTTTTCCTAAGAAAGCTCCATCAACAAAAGGAAGAGCCAGGTCTTAGCCAGGTTCAGGACACCTATGCTGGTCTGGAATGTGCTAGGTGGTAGGCAGGCCTGGAGGTCACACAGAGGGCTTGTAATCTTGCCTGTTGCTTCCTTCCATCTGTAGCTAGCAACAGTGGATAAAGGTAATGATTAAACCAGTTATTGCAAAGCCAATATAAAGCGACCAGCCCATCTGAAGCTCATTACCCGTAAAAGAGGATGAGGAGTGGAAAGTGCTGGCCACTGGTGGTGATCTGCAGCCCAGGCTCCAGGGCTTGGCCAAGTAGAGCCTGACACTGAACCAGAGCCTTGCTCAGTTCCCTGATGAGCTCTGGGAGGACGAGGAAAGGAACAATGTCTGAGGTCTCTCCCAGAGTGTCCAAGACTCAGACCAACACACCACCATAAGTCTCCACTGGCAGTTTAGTTGGGAAGTAGGTAGGAAATGTAGTGCACCAAAAGATCTTGACTGATGACAGATATGTTGACTGTGCATTTAAGTGTGGTCATCTCTTCTGTCTTCATCCTACTATTACACTCACCCCCTCTTGCTTGCAATCCCTGAGTAAAGCCAACCTTTGTCAGAGTGGGAATATAAACACCTATTTTTATGCATATAAATTCAAGGCCAAATCATGTGGCCATAAAACTGGAGACAAAGAGGACATGCCATGACAAGCAAAGAGATGGGACTCCCACTCAACTCCTCAGAGGCCACTGGCTCCTGAGAGAACTAGCTGAGAGGCAGGTGGCACATCCCACCAGCCACCCTCAGACGTGCCGCAGCACAGAAGCAGCATCAGCCCTCACCCCAGGGTGACTGGGGCTCCTCTCTTTGCAGCAGCCACCTGTCCTCAGTGTCCTCAGCCCTGTGTGCCTGACTCCTTGCACCTGAGTGTGGACAGCAGGAGCAGTGCTTCACCTTCAAAATTCAGAGCACAATCACGCATGGAGGGTCACGGGTCTTTCTCAGGGAACCACTAACAGATTCCTCCAAGTGCAAAACAGCTGCAGCAATGCAAACCAGGGGCAGAGCAGCCACTCAGGTGCTGCAGCAGCACCTCTGCAGCCTGTCACCCACACCAAGTTCCCAGGGATCACATCAGAGCTGGCCCTGGCTAATTACTGGTGACATCCGTGCTTAGCAGGGGTCAAGCCCTGGTCCTGTCTTTCTCAAAACAGGCTTAATAATTATTAACTTTAGGCTGGATGAGGAAAAAACAAATGTTAACTAATAACCTTGATTTCCTAGTACACACAAACCATGGGGTTTTTTTAAAACATTGGCTTTTCTTGACTTTCTATTTGCCTGGGAAACACTGATATGATGCTTTATCCCATTCCTTCAGTTTTATACCACAGGAAGGACAGAAAATCTGATGTGATGAATCAACAACACAAAGTGAAGTCACAGATGTGCCCGAGTCAGTGGGTATGCGGCCGCACTGACAGAACCAGGACTTCCTTTCTTCCTCTTACCTTATGAATTAATTTGCCTTCGCGTCAGCTCACTTGTAACTAAACTGGCTTCTTTTCATCCTATTTTTTAATGATGCACTCTGCAGTGCTTCATGTAGCCTGAGGGGCTCAAATGGCATGTAAATGGATATTGCCCTGCAAGCTGCACTCTGCCATACAATTGCTATCGTCTCTTAAGTCTTAAAAGCCTGGGCATGATGTGAATTACAGGCTTTTCTTCTCCATGTGGGGCTCACAGCTTATATTCCTAAATTACATTTTGTCAGCCTGTTGTCAAAGCAAGATAGAAGACCATTAAAAATAAGCTGCAGTTATGTAAGTGTTCATGAGTGTCTAAATATTAATGTCAGGACTTTGCATAATGGCAATGCTCTAAAGAGTCCTTTCTAGCCTTTGTAGTTTAATCTTTGTTCATATTTTACCCATTAGTTACCTATAATAGCATGGTTCTTTTGATAAGTAAGAGGCTACAAATAACATTTACTGAAATTTCAGCAATCTTGTCTTTCACTGGCACAATCGGAAATGACTGTGTTCCTGGGGCCACTTGGTTGTTGATATTTTAATTGCAAATGAACTACACAACCTGCAGCAGTTTAAACAAAGAAAACCCCAAACCCAAAACAAAACAAAATTTAAAAAGAAACGCATACATCCCAGTGCCCATCTCCTGCTTCTACCATCTGCAGAGGTATTTGAAATCTCAGCCCACTCGCAATTATGATTTGCACCACTTTTCCACACAATGTTATTTACTGGCTTCTGAAGCTTACCAATAAAATGCTGCCCCCATGACAAGGTGATGAGATAAAATGATAAAAGGCAGGAATTGAAAGTTTCGTACTGCGCCTAACTAGCTGCCAGTGTCCCCATCTGATTTGTTGTGTCAGTGAGTTGCCAGCCTTGACTGGAGGCCCTGGTGGTGTGCACCATGGATGCTGTAGCATCTAGCTGTGGAAAAGGAGGGTTTCATTTATTTTATGTGATCTTGATATGGTACAATACTATCCTACCAGGGCTTTCATCTAGAAAAAAAATATGATCGATACCGGGATGCAAGGAGTGTAATGTGCTGTGACCATGGTTTTGGTCAGCAAAAAATAAATTCTATAAATACCCTAGCCCTCCCTTTCTCAACAAATGCAATGAGAATCTCATTGCTTCAGTATTTCATAGACAGCCAACTATATCAGCTGGTTATAAAGTTTTGAAATTTGTTCCCAAAATGCTCGCTAATTCTTTTGTTAATTTATATTGCACTTACCTAAATAAAAATAACCAAGAAAGAGAGATTGAAAAACTGCAAGAGGTCTTCCAGCAGGAGAACTGTTACCATTTAACTCACTCCACTACCATTGTTCAGGACCATAGACTTTCTCATGTCCCCCCAGTGTCAAAGGAATGCCACGCACACAGGTGAGAAAAAAGTTAAGGAATTCCTCACCATGAGATTTGTGAACAAGGTTAATTCCTAGGTTGAGACAGTCTCATGCCTGAAGATCCTATTGTACAAGCTTTGCCATTGCAGTTGGGTTCTGAGAATGGTCTGACATGGGTACAGGCTGTTGAGAAAGCACTAAACTCTGGTGCTGAATGATTCATGGCATCACACTGGAGCCTGCTGCAGAAATAACTACTGATAGCAGAGAGTATCCCAAACTCTGGCCTACAAAGCAGATCCTACAGTGTGAATCATTTGGGAATGATTCTCTCTCCTTACTTCCAGATGCTACATTACTTAAAATGCTGCTAAAAATATGACTATTGCCTAATATTACCCTTATAAGTAGTCTTTTCGCAATATCATCTTGCAAGCTGTATGGGGAAATTCTCCCACCCATGTGACAACTATATTTGATAACTCTTCAGAATCTAAATATTTCAGTGGTGGCATTCACTTTCCCTATTTTAAGCACATCCTTCCTAGTTTGGTCAAATGGAAGTGAGCATTAGATCACCAACGAGGTGAAAAGGAACCCTAACTTCACTTTTTGTTAGCTCTGGAACCTGCTGATGTGGGGAGGATTCACAGGGAGGATGCACTGCCAACATTTGCTTTTCCACAGCCTCAAAATCCTGCTGGGCACTGGAGCTGCTCAGCCCTCAACATGAAGTTGTGGAGCAGCGAGGGGGGAGAGGCTCAGTAAATTGCTGCCCAGACCCAAAATGCCTGGGATGATTATCACCCTTTTTGGAAATACTCCTGTGGAATAGCTGGTTTCATCTTATATCAGAGCTTCTGTTAATGGATAATGACTCTTAAATTTTCACTCGTATTACCCAGGCTCTCTAGAGCACTCCAGTGTCCCAAAGAAAAGCAGAAATAATTAGGTACCACTGCAGTGGCTAAACATTACTTGATTCTGAACACCAACTTTAAGGAAATTGAAAATGAAAATTCAGCTCTCTAGCCTTTTTTGACAAGGCTTTTGGACTGCTAACAGAGTACTAAATCAAGGCAGCAGATTCTGCACAGTAATTTAGTTTGTAACTAAATTATGTCATTTAGTAGCACTAAACATTTCCTCAAACTTTGCAGAGGGGGTCACAAAATTGTATATTTTTACAGTAAATGCCTAGAAACTGTTTGTGCATATGATATTTGTACAAGGTTAATATATTTTTTCTGGTTTTGCATCCACACATGTCCCACCCCTAGATGTGAGTGTGTATGCAGATACAGGAGGCCTGTTGGTAAAAGAAATCTACATTTTTAATATATTTTTTAATACCCTGGGTCCAGTGGAATTGTCCTACTGACATTTTGACACTATTTGGACCACTGTTCATGCCTACAAAAATTTCATGGAAGTTGATGATGAGCTGTAGAAGAAATGTGTCTTTGCAGCAGAATGGCATTGTTTTCTGTCTGCTGTTCTCGCCTCTTCTCTTTAAAATACTTCAGCCATCTAATCCAGGATCAGAAATGACACTGTGTCACTTAAACTGCCAATTGCACAAAATAAGTCCTGAACAGTGAGCGGCTGAAACAAACAAAAACCAAGTTTGTGCACAACCCATACTCTACAAATCATGTGTTCAAGCAATTCCGTGTCTGCTTACAAATAACAAGCGCCTCTGAAGAAATGGGTGGGGGCTCACAAGCTGACCTGCTAACCAGCATCCAGGACAAAAGATTGACATACCCCCACAACATCTGCTTTACTATCATGGAAAATTGGAATGCAGGACCTAGGAAATACTTCTAGGGGAGTCTGCAGCGACCTCTCTGTGTTGCCTAAAATTTTGAACGGGGCGAGGTTTTTGCAGCCATTTCCTATGAAGCTCTGATATCACCCTGATGTGCTGCTGCCTTGGGGAGCAAGGCTGTGGGAGAGGGGATGGCCAGACACCATGCAGTCCCACACAGCTGAAAGTGGAGTAGGGATGATGCTCACTCCATGCTTTTGGATGTTTCCAGTGCTGTGTAGGATGTTTCGCTGGGAAATGCTGGCAAAGAGGTACCTGGAGACCTTTGCAGGGGGCACAGAGAGGGATGGTGAGAGATGAGGGACACAGGGAGAGGTACAGTGGTGTGGGCATGCGAGCAAGAGCTATTGCCCAAGCAAGGGCTGAGGTGCTGTACCCACACCCCAGGCCAAGAAAACGGCTCCCTTTCTTACCACCATGTCTTACACATGGCCTGAAAAAAGCATTCATGAAGACACATGGAGTAGTTTCTATTTTCAGCAGCTGCTGTATGCATGCCAGAAACAGGTTTTTAGTTCTTTGCTAGCTTCCAGTTCATGTTAATGAAATACAATGAAAGCAATTGCTGAGCAAAGGCAGAACGGAAGACAGATGCAAAGGGCTGGGAGACTGTAAAAAGTGAATGGCATCCCTGCCCTGCTACCCAGCAAGAACCACTGCACAGTATTGCTGGGATTCTACCAAGTACCATCACTGACCAGGCATCACATATTTTCCACCTCTCTAAGCAAAAAAAAAATTGCTATTTTCTCTTTGAAATCCTTGGAAACTCTGGTAGAATAAACTCTCTAATCCTGTTTGAACAAGTGCGATTTTATATTCTCAGTGTTTGCTTTGTGTTGCATTACAAACTCCCATAGCCACTCACTTGAAAAAATGCTTGTGGCTCAAATACATTGAATAGTCAAAACTAAACACTGTTTACTCATCTGATTGAATTAAAAGCATTCTATTTAAAGTGTTTACAAAATCTTCTACATGTAATAGGGATTCACTGCAAAGCCAGAACAACACTTTCATGACTTTTTGAAATCGTTGCCGAGGAATCATGGTAATTTGATTATGTTAGCAAGTCTGTTTAAAAATTCAGGAAATTGGGTCTCTGTTCAGTAAAATGAAAATAGGTTGTAGGAAAGAGATACTTGGGCATTAAATGCTACAAGACGTTCTGCTGTAAATTGCCAGATGTTCCCATTCGGTGAACTGAATGTAGTGAAACGTTTTGATTGAGGATTGCAACATGCAGTACAGAGTAATCAAACCTCCCTCAGGCAATGAGATGAAACTCTTCATACCCTGCTGGAATTATTCAGTGCAGTAAGTTCCCGTAAACTCTCAGCTCAGTGCATGGAAGTTGGACTCAACCAACTCAGGTCACACAATTTAGAGTTTGTTGCTTTGCGTCTCATCATCCTATGCGTGTGCTTGACAAAATGTATCAGTTCTGGACATATGCTTCTCACTCAAAGTCTGCCTGTGTGCAAGAGCCATTTAAAATTAAAATTGCTGTGAAATAAGTCCTGAGGAGTTTGGGTTTGTACTGGATTTTTCACACTTGGGGTACGTAAAACTGCAGTACGTAAAAATCAGCTGGTAGCAACCATACAGAAATATTGCATAGGTAATTTTCAGGCACAGCAACTCCAGTGGCTCTGGATGGCTCTTTCATTTTGTTTAATGATCAAAAGGAATTTCGGTGACAGTGCTGAGGTTACACATTCACTCTTCTGTTTTTTAAGGAATGCCACAGGATTGATCCCTGACCTGGAGGGCGACACAGAGGCGACCTCCGCCTCTGACCTCCCTTCCTCCACAGAACCCAGCTGGGTGATGGGCAGAGCAGCAGCCTGACAGCTCTGGGCTGCTCTGCCAGTGCCACCCTCAAGAACAGGATTTCCTGTGACTCTGAAGCAAATTTTCCCATTTGCCTGTGTTTCAGTTTTAGTGGCAGGTATACTGAGACTGCCGGCTGTTTGGCAAAGATGTATCACTGGAGGAACAACAGCGGAATTTTTATGTAATAGACACAGCTGGAGAAGTTACCAGTGCACTGAACCCACAGTGATTTTGGCCCCATTTCCTGATGAGATAATTACAGAGCTTCTGATATTGCTCTGCACCAGTATGGTTCCTGAAGGGGCAGCACCACGGGCAGAGTGTCCAACAGGAGAGGTGCAGTGGTTCAGCTGCTCTCTTGAACCTTACCTCAGGGTCTGGTTCGTGTACCAGAGCAGAAGTGCAGACTATCCGAGCTGGATCAACACTGAAATCCAGAAACCACTAAGAAAGGGTCATTCTTCCTTGAGATAGCTGTGGCCATGCCTGGGTCTTCCTTGAACTCTTCTTGCTGGTGTCAATTTCTATGGGAGGCTGAACTTTTCTCTCCCCTCAGGTGTCCAGATTTTGGACCAGATACAGATCTGCAGGAAAACATACAGTTTCCCTTAAGTCAGCATGCCAGCACTCATGCCTTCCTCATGTTCACCATGGTGTGAGCAGGCATTTCTGGCTCCACATGATGCTCACCCACTCTTTATAATCACAGTTTCTACCTGTTAATCCCTTACTTTTGTAAAATTTACTGTCAAGCTGATACAGATATGAACCTCCACGCAACAGGTGAAAATCCCTACACTGCTTCTACCTCTCAAGGGTTCTTCTTGAAGCACTTTTATCAGCAGCACATTTGAGATCAATTTCAGATCTACATTAAAAAGGCACACCCCTAATGTCTTGCATTGTCACCACTTGTTACAGCTTTCTTCAAAGAGCAGGTCCAGACTAGAAAAAATGGGGCTTTTGTAGTATGTAGAACACCCTTTAACAGTTTCACCACAGAGTTGTATCACAGTGAGGTTACTTTTCTTAATTTCTTTTTGTTGCTGCCATGACCATAAACTCCAGTACACTCCTGAGAGAGGTGTGCAGGCAGGGCAGGCAGCTCAGCAGAGCAGGCTGCAGAGAAGAGCAGGAGGCCCAGTATCCATGGCTGAGCTCGTATTGTGCTGCACTGTGGACCACGCAACACCTGGGAATACAGAGGCATCAAAATGCAGCAAGAATTTGCAAACACAAAAGTAGCTGCCTGTTGCCATCACAGAGAGCTGGGGGTGCAGGAAGCTGCTCTTGGCTGTTGATGTGAGGAAAAGCATCATTGTGAGGCATTTGTGGAGTTCAGCCATACTCTCTCCTGCCATTGACAACAGCCATTCAGCAGGTTTGGGAGTCTCTTTAGAGAGAAAGGACCCATAGCATCGTGTTTGGAGAAGGACTCCCTATGGGGGCTTGCCTGGCCTCATCAAGTCAGATCCTCAACCATCTCCAGGTGGAGGGACTGAGTCCACCTTGGTCTTCCTCCTTTCCTATCTAAATCCAACATTGATCCTGACAGCAGCTCTTTCTGTGCAAATCCCTGCCAGTACCTGAGCGGGGTTGAAATCAGTCTAAATGTGCTCATTCAGTTTTATCTTCTCCAGGCAGGACTGACTGCAGAGGTTGGAGTCATGCACCATTGCTGCCCAGCACCCTGCCATTGCAGACTCAGCACTTTACAAAGCCCCTTGAGGGTGCTGATTAAATGGTGCTCCCTGGGCCCAGAGTGATATGCACATAGCTTCTCACTGGTGTGATACCAGAACACCAAGAGACAGCAAATTGAATTTAGCCTCTTAATAGCATTTATTTAGATTTGCTTTAGTAACAGGCAAGAATAAGGGTCTAAGAGCCCAGGAGACTATAATCCTTTTAGGCACTCAAGCTCCTGAGCAGAGTGAGATGAATCTTCCAATGTCATGTAAAAGACTTGAGAGACTCAGAACCACGGGAAACACAGGGAATCCCGTTGCCTCTGAACGAGGCAGCAGATGATGGATGGCCCAGAGGTGTTTTCCTCTCCTGTTTTTTTTGGTATTGCTGGGCCGAACAACAGGGGTCATAAAGACAGACTGAACTGGCATGAAAATTCACTTTCTAATGTCTATAACAAGCTGTATGTCTTTTACAGAAATTTTGTGAGAAACAAGAGAGATTTTGTTAAATCTGCACCTTGGCTATTAAGGCTTGAAGATGCAGTACTCTAAGCTGCTGAAAAAGTATCTAATCCTTCAGCAAGGGATTTATCAAAACATTTAAATGAACTCTTCATAATGTGGAGCTAGTATCCTTGATAATATGGTTTCTTACAAAGTCAAATAATAATGTAGGATTTTTGAAACAAATCAACTCTTGGAGTCTACTACTGTCACTGTGCTTTTTCATCTCAGGAAATTTCTGGGGACTATAACTCGTGAAGATTTATTTCATTGTGTACTTCTGAGGAAAAATCCATGTTAGAAAACAAGGGCTTGAGCTGTGGCAGATGGTGCTTTTCTGAAGAAGAAATAAGTGTTTAATAAGGATTGTAATAGTGCAAACCAGATGTTCATCTCACATTTTATCTTTGAAAGGATTTGGGACGATGCCATACAGATACATATGTGCATCACAGATCTTGAAAAAGTACGCAGCTGGATCCCCAGGGGCTCATTAAGGGAGGAGTAACTTTCTGTGAGCCATCACACTCCACTGAAAAAGCAAGGTCTCTTTTAACTGTGACTAAAGATCTCCTAGGAACTCCCTTTCACCTCTCACATGGACAGAGCAGCAGTCCAGAAGAATAAGGGTAGCAGGAATCTGGTTTTCCAAGCAAAACGGTGGCTCTAGTTTCATTAAGTATTTTGGAAAATAATACTTAACTAAGGAAGGAAGGCTCATCAAGAAATGCTGCTCTTACTGGGCTTTGTCTAGCTCTCCACTGGGATGCAGATGTGAGTTCCTAGCCATTCATATTGTGACTTCCAACAAAACACAAAGCTGTAGACACTTTGCTCCTGCTACATGACAGCCTCTCAGCCTTCAGCAAGCTGTCCGTGCTTCTTCCTGTGCAGTGGAGAAGTGTTCCCACTCCTTGTCCCTCCACCTGCAGCTGAGCTACCTGAAGGCTCAGCCTCATAGTAGGTGCCCCGGCAGAGCAGAGGCCTGAGGTCAGAGCTCCCAGCCTGGTGCTGAGGTCTCGCAGCAAGACTGTTCTAAGCCAGGTGTGGCTGTCACTCCCCTGCTTGTGCCGTGGACACCTTCCCACAGTGACACATGGCCTCAGCCGTCTGTGGACAGCACAACTGTGCCTGTGCTTCCCCACAGGTGTGAGCCCCTCCGGCCATGCATCCCCAGGGCTGGCTGGTGTGAGAGTGGCTTCACTGGCAGTAGTGTAGAAGATTATTATCCTGCCCTTGTTTCCCTTTTGCACTTGCAGTAAACAAGGCCTTGTTTCCAACCAAGATTCTCTGCCTTAGTATCTTCACTTAGCAAAACCATACCTTGCTGTAGAAAACCAGCCATGCATGGATAAATGTCTACCCACCTGGGAAAAATCCAATTAAAAATGCAGGTGGCCATTACTCCAGCTGCAGTGCAGCCCTGCAGCTCCAGCAGCTCCTCCCAGTGCTGGAAGCAGTGTCCTGGGACAGACAGAGGCACCCACGCGCCCTCTACAAAGAGTTACTCCTTTGGTTGTGCTGCAGGCCTGCCTCCTGGCTCCTCGCAGGGTGGGTAAAATTCAGGGGGTTTGTGCTGTGTCAGGGGCCTGGCAGCACCCATGGCTGCTGACCTGGGAGTGAGAGGAACCGGGAGCCCTGGAGGAAGAGGCTGCTTCTCCAGCAGTGGCTGCTGACCTGCTTCAGTCCTCACTACTGAAGCAGCTAGAGTTGTTCTTTATTCCTAGTTTTTTAAACAAAGATTTTGTCATGGCACTGAAATAATAACCAAGAGGCTGAGCATTTTAGTTAGCTCTGCTATGATTACAAGTCTCTTTCCTGCAAGCCAGCCGGGAGACCAAGTGGGTACATGCTCCATTTGCTAAGAAAGCACCTATGAGCTCCTGCTGCCTTCCTTTCTCACATCTCTGCAGGCCTGCCTCAGCATACAAACAAATTCAGAAAGCAAGGATGTTCAAGTTATGTGAGGCACATTGGAGAAGCATGCAGAAAAATATCTCACCTAAGAGTCCATAGTGGATGTAATTGCCAGGATGTTTTTTCTGGGCATGGCATTTTTACTTCTGCGTATTGCTGGGGCACTCAATGACACAGTTGTTTTTGCAGTCAGAGTTCAAGGTATACTACATGAAGAAGTTTGCAATATGTATTGTATAAACACAAAAAATACATTAATTAATATATTTTTAATTAAGAGGATGAGATACATCTTGCAAATTAAATTATTTTATGACTGTTTTACATAAATTCCTCTGCTATTCATAATTTGTAAATAAATTAAATATGTCCACACATGTTGATATAAAAGGCAAGAATGATTCTCAGTTTGCTTGTACTTTCATTCCCGTTCAAGGTCTCCTCGCAGTGGGGCCAAACACTATCCTATAAACAACAGGGTTATCTTTTCCAGCTTATTGTTTTCTTATGACTCAGATACAAAACTGAACTACCGTCATTCAGTTCTGGAGGAAATGCCTTAGCTTCAAATGCTCCCATCAGAGTTCATGCTGAGTTGCCTCACTTTGCAATTAGAGCAGGTGAGGAGTGCACATAAATGATTATTGACGTCTTTAGCAGCTCAGCTGATGCAAGGTGAGTTACTTAACTCAGTTATCTGCTGGAGCCCTTGAACTAAAATAAAGGTTATTCTCACTGACAGCATCTTTTGTGTGTGCAAAAGCACAGGAGAACTCATTAAGGACTTTATTATTTGAAATTCTTAGGAGTTGCACCAAAACCCTGCGGCTGCTAAATGTGTCCTTCCAGAGTTAGGATTTAATGAATTTAAAATCTTTTTCACTATTGAAAAGAAGAAAGAAAGAAAAATCTTCAAGTGTCACCATCTAACATTATTGAAGAATTTGGAAGGCAAATAGATTTTTTTTTTTTCAATGTGAAGATATTCGCAAGTTTTTCCAGCTTTCCTGGGGTTCTACAGAGGCATTGCATTTTGTACTGTCAAGCAAATCCTACTTCTGTAAAGAATTTCCTAAGGACAATAGAGTGAAAACACCTGTGATCTCAGAAGTGAGGTTTACTTTAGAGAAGTACCACAGCGGTATTCAGAGCCCTCCAGCACAGGCTGGAAATGTGGGCTCATTTCTGACCAAGTCACAGCTGGCATTACACCTGAAAATCAGCAACATTCTCCACCTCTTTAAGTCTCTAAGGCTTAAAAATATGATTCTCCTTCTTTGTGCCTATTGCTGTTAACATGGGAAAGTCATAGCCATCGAAGTCTAAACTTGAAAGTCTAAATTTCAACTAACTGGTTGGAATTGTAGAGACATCCCTCTGTGCTCATTTGTCCCAGATGTGGCTGTCCATTATCCCTGTTCCTCATTCATGACACATCTAAACAGTGAACCTTGTGGGGCAGAAGCAATGATCTTCCTTGTGCCTAAAGAGCTGTTGTAGCATTTCAGGCAATGCCTAAGCAGATAATTTGGATAGCATGCGTGTTTATGATTTTGTTGGCTGCAGAACAGCTCTTCTTCTCCTTTGTCCTGGATCCTGTCCTGAAGGATTCCAACACTATGCAGTGTCCATTGCAAATTAGTGTGCTGTCAAGGCCTGCCACTGCAAGCCGGCGTGCAGAGGAAGGCGCTCACAGAGCAATCCCAATGACACACACGTGGGAATATTCAAGGCACTTCTGTTGCTTATATGGGTTGCCATTAACAAACATGAGTCTTTATGATAAAGTTTATGACTGTGCCTACTACCCCATGTAAAGAAAGGGGGAAAGGAAGAAAGCACCCACTGCTTTTGTCAAGGTGATAATTCCCACTCCAATGAATATTAGTCTTTTTTCTCTCTACTACTGCTTGCATCCTTCTCCCTCCCTCCTATCCTCCCATTTCCTTCCACCACTACAAAGCCCTTCAAAGATCAAAGTCATCCTTGACCATGAGTTTCCACAATGTTTCTGCTTCAACACTGGCTGGGAGCCAGCTGGCATGTGTTAAAAACCATCATCAGAATCTGTTTAATTACTGTTCCCAATGCAGTGTTTCAACAAAAAACTGGAATGGATGCAGTTCCAGCAAGCTGATGCCCAGTGATGAGACACTGCAGCACTGCAGCCATGATTTTGATGTTTGCTGTTTTAATTCTTTTTTATTCCATACTATTAATCCATTTTTTTGCCTCTTTTGAAAAGATGCCTTTGCAAGAACAGTAAAAGGCTATCTCTAAGATTCTCCCCAGTTTAGTATAAATTTACTGTTTAAATAGGTCCCAGGTAGATTTGGATTCAAAATATATCACTCACAAAAAAAGACACTCTTTCTACTATGTCTCCTTGATCTGTGACCTGTTCTTGGATAAGGACACTCTCCTGGCTAGCCTTGGAGCTGCATGTTAGCGTGATGATTGGCTGCTCCAGGCAGTGCTTGCAATTCACCACTTGTTAAATTAAGCCCATTGTGGCTGCATCTAAGCCTTTTCCTGACCTTTGATATCTGTCTTGACTTCTGGTCCTGCCCAGAATCGCTAGGTGGTTCCTCCAGCTTGCACCTTCTCTGGGTTCTACCCTGATCCAGGACCACATGTTCATGCTGCCCTCAGGAAATCACAGGCAACAGAGGCCAGGTCAGCCATGCTCCACACAGACAGTGGCTACCTTCATTGAAGGGCATCATGCCATGCATCCCTCTAGCCAATGGCACACATTTCCTTTCCCACCATGGTCTCAAACACCTGCAGTCAGCCAGCCTGGGCACATGCTGCCTCAGTGAGCAACACAGTCTGGCACCAGTGTGCTCACAGCTACCATTACCATTGTAACAGGACAACCAAAACCTCTACTCCCTTCAAACTGGGCAGCTGGTACACGCTTCAGGTCAATCTGCACATTGTGTCTAAGACTTTGCACCTCCAGGGACTCTGCCTATGAGCCTCTGTGGTTACACTCACTTGGTCAGACTTGCTCTTCTTGAGCACCTGCACTAATGCCCAGAATTATGCCACAGGATTGACAGCTGCAATGCTCCAAACCAAGTGCAGCCAAACCATGGAAACTCAAAGATTACCTAGGGTAGGAGAAGTCTGTACTATCTGGTAGCAGGAAAGCATCCATCCCGAAGTACAAGGGAAAGGCAACAGTTTCACTGTGCCAATCAAGATGGAAATTACATCTGTGAGGCAGCAGCACCATCCACTGAGAGACATAATCAGAGCAGTCTCTGGCCGATACACAAGTTATCTCTGTTTTGAGGAGTGAAACTGTGTTCTCATGACCCCTTTGACCACTGCTATATGCCTGTTATGCTTCGTGTCACCCAGAAATTTGAACTTCAGGTGCCCAGGACGGGATGGTGACGACAAGGCAAGTCCTGCAGCCGAGGACACTGCTGTCCTGGCAGACGTGTCCTGCAGCTGAGGACATTGCTGTCCTGGCAGACGCATCCTCCCATAAGCCAGGGAACCACTCCTGCTGCTCTGCAGTGGATGGCCTCTTTGGCAGCTCAAGGAACTGTGAATAATCCTTTTGAGCTCCTGCCATCAGTCCCAAAGTGTGATCAGTACACAATGACGCCCATGGCATAGTGTGACCCTTCTCCTGCTTTGAGTGTCTGGGTTTGAAAAACTGTGACAAGAAAGAGCTGGAATGTTAGGGACATTCGAAGGGCTCTCTCTTTCACACAGATCTCATGACAGGAACGTAGTCACCCCATCAGATCCCAGGACAGCGTTTCACACAGGTCTTGTATTAGGGACATACTGTCATGGCATCTTCACCTCGCCCCTCTCTCATGTGACAAGTACATCTTCTTGTCCTGCTTCCCTTGTTCCATCACACAGCTGGATGCGGAACTCAGCCCTGAGAAGGCTGACTCCCAGCATCTTGCCACAGGGCTTTTGACCATGCCAGGAGCAAATAGCCTGGGGGAAAAATGTGCCTTCAAGACAACCATGATGCTGGACTGACAACCTCAGCAACCAGGGTCCCCTAGCAGGACACAGCACATGTGGTGGCTGGGGCTCGCAGCACTGTCCCCTGTGACATCTGTGATATAGTCATTTGAATAACTCTTCTGCTGCTGCTTCTTGTATGCTCATATGCTTCATCTCCTCCATGGTGGATTTAATGGAGGGTTAACTGCTCAGGGCTTTTGTTCAAAAAGACATCAGAATCTTCAAATCCTTGGTCACCCTATCTCAGCAATTAGGGTCTCAAAAACTATCTGGAGATTATCCTGAGGATGAGGGTAAAATCTTGCCCTTGGAGAGATCAAATGAGAATTTTACCATAGATTTTATCATATCCCTGGAGGTGGGACTTTCCCCGGAGATTTCTTGTGCCTTAACTGGGTGTTCAGTTAGAAAGACCGCACATGGTGCTGTCTGACTGGTGTTTAACTTTTCTGCTTCCAAGATTTGCTTGACCTAAGACAAGAGCTATGAGTGGAGGGGAGGAAGGGGAGACAGGCTGGGCAGGAAACAGAGTCCAGTGAACTTCTACAAACCTTAAACAACTGCAGTTGGCTGGGATTCAGTATGTGAGATGGACCAAGGCTCAGGGTGATTTATTTTATCTGGAATTGTTTCACATCTCTGGATGTAATGTGTGGGGTTGGCTCCCGCTCCAAAAGCAAGTGGTCTTCTGAAGAAGGCTTTCAAGATGATCTTTCATTTATCTGTAGTGCAGCATTTGCCTTCTCCACATTCACGAATTTGGAACTAATTCCCTGTATGACATAGCATTTAATGAGTTTGTCTCCTGAATTCTGCAAAGCATTTAAAATACTTTGATGGCATTTTCTCTTTGGTAATTAATGTCTTATCAGTGAGTTTTGCAGAGAACAATGGCCTGATTCTCCTTCAATGCTGTTTTACATCTCTGTAGCTTCACTGACTACAAATCAGTTACTCCTGCTTCACATAGGGGGAGATGAGAATTAAGACCTTAAGCCTAGTACTATTTAATCACATGCTTTGAACTCATTTTCTCTCATTCAGAATCTATCCTTTGCTTGCAGCCCTGCATGATTGCCATTTTACTATCTTAGAAAGCTGGTCATTATTGAGAACGTGTGTATTAACTACTTTTTGATTTAAGAAACCCAAAATGAGGGATACTCCAGCCCGGGTAAGCCCCACACTGCATCATCTCATAGCAGTTGGTGGTGGTCCTTCTCACTCGGGTACCAGACTTCCCCTGGAGACTGTTCTACAAGCTCCGAGGGACAATGGTTATGATTTCATTTCGCCCCTAATAGGCAGCCTTTTCTACATACCTGAGGAGTTTGCAATTAGACTCAAAAAATAAAAGCTTGCTGCAGGAAAATGAAGCTTTTTCTCTAGCACAAAAAGTCCAGCTGCATTTTCTCTTGAAAACAGCCAGACCATAGACTCCCCTTGTACTGTAGACTAATGTGTTTTGATGCTCACAGGATGTATATCCTGAAATTGGAATAAATATGCTGAAACATGCATAACCTGGACACATCTTTATTTAATTCTTTTGGCTCTGGATCCAGTTCCATCCTGAGCAGGAAAAAGCAACACCAACAGAGAGTAAAGCAGAAATGCAAAAAACCCAGATAGCTGTGATAAGGCTTGACATAGACAGATGCTCACTTGCTGTTGGAATACATATTTATTTAAAATATATTTATATCTGAACAATAAAGTAGGAGCAGGCAAGAGGTAGCAGATACTGTTTTAAAATACTTTCATTAATTACACACAAATCTGGACTGACTTTAGCATGTTAGGGGAATTAAACGGGCAAGTACTTCAGGATCTGTTTACTCCCATAAATTAAGAGGTGATAAGTGGTGTCAGCTAATTCTGGTGATTTTTTTCATGTCTGCAAGCATTACTCATATGGGTACAGATTTCCAAGGCCAGACAATAGAAATTAGTTAAATGGGACACGTTGGGCATTATATATTAAGAATAACATTAAGAAAACCTTTACTATAAAAAAATTTAAGCTACAAAACAAAGTGCTTGAAGTTGAGAAACATCAAAATTAAGGTTGTCCTTGCAACTAATGCTTTATGATGCCATCTTTAATTATAGTCGTCTGTGTCATTGTCTCCATAGCTTTAAATTTCTGCAACAAAATACTGCATGGATCTTACTGGTGCATGGATCTTACTGACAACATTATCTCTCACTAAGAAGCCTGTTATTTATACTGATCAGCCAGTGCAGAGCATTGGGGCCGACAGACATCTTCCCTTTGCTATCTGCTGACAGCAAAGGAAGATGGTGCCTTACGTCTGGCGGTATAATTTCAAGGTCTGGAGGAGAGCACAGTTGTTCAAGGATGGACAGTTATCATCTTGTCTTGGTCAGGACTGCACGCTTCCCCTTCTCCTCCCAGCCACCCCAGACACTACATGGTCCTGCTTTCCTCCCTTGCTGCCCCCATGGGTACCACCTACCATGGGTCTGATGTCCTGGCATTTGCCCCTCTGTGCCAATGTCTCCCTCCACCTTCACTCCTGTCCTTCTCCCTCCCCCATACACCCCTCTTCTTCTTCTTCTTCTTCTTCTTCTTCTTCTTCTTCTTCTTCTTCTTCTTCTTCTTCTTCTTCTTCTTCTTCCTCTTCAGTCTCCAAGTCTTACAACCACTGACCTTCTCTTTATTCCTCCACTCTCTTCCCACTTGCTGCACAGACACACACAGCAGACCTTGTCTCACAGGTGCCAAGGGGAACTCTACAGCCAGCCCTTTTATTTGGAGACCAAGCACAGAAGGATTTCTGTGGCTCAGAGCTGGAACATGTCTGGCCTAGATGGGATTTTTAGATGTCAGAATTTAACAAGTCTCTACTGGGCATGTACAAACTGCAAAGACAGTAATGCTTAGACATGGTCCAAAGTTGGGAATAATTTCCCAAATGTGTTGAAAAGAAAATTTATGGTGTTTGGTTGACTCCTTTTGCCAAATTTTTATGCTTTTCTCCCATGCACAGAGGTAAAACATCTTCTCAGGGAAATACCGGAGGGAATTTGGATTACCACAGACAAAATAACATACTTTCTCCTAACCTTGGTCTTGGAAACAGATGCACCATTCTTGATAAAACTCGCAAAACAAAAATAAAATGAAACAAATTAAGTCAGCTGGAGGTTCATACCCAGTATAGCAAATTTCAGCTTGATGCATTAAACTTTGGCAAATGTATAAGCAACTGACAGCAAGATATAATAATGAAAAAGTGTTGGGCAATCACTGCACCTCTAATTCATAACTCCCACACATTTTAAGATAATGGAAATTACTCATGTTCATCAGGAATTGAATAGATGCCTCTGTTATTACTTGTATTATTCAGTTAGCAACAGCAGCCAAATGTATGTCTGACTTTCATTAACTCGAGCAGTATACCTTGCAGTATTAAAATCTATTTCAATTCAACCCTTCTGTATTTTTCTCCTGATGTACTGTATACAAACCTTAACCATGATATCATCTTTTGGGATAATAAACTAAATCAACAATGCATTTCATTTGCAGAGATCATCACATATGAGATACTTTCAGGTATGCAAATGTCTCAGGCAAATATTGAGACATGGCTCTAAATGGAACTTTCAGAGATGAAGAAATATCTTTTCTATTTTAAAGGTACATTTTGTACTAATAAAATATAAAAGGGCAATAGCCTTGGCTAGAATTGTCAGAGTGGTAAATTTTACCCTGTTCAGGAGGCCAGCACAAAGTGACACCGAGTTTCTTACAGCAGTTAACGTCCAAAGACAAAACTTCTGTACCCAGGACCCAAGCGGGTTTTGGCCAAGTTTCATAATTTTTTGGTAGTTCTAGCCGTCAGCATTGTGTCATTCACTTTACTTATGGTTCTTGGTAGGCATCTCCCCTGGAAAAGAGATTCTTAAATCAGCAAGGCACTTGGGGTGTGTATTTTGCATTTAAAAGATTCAGTGAGTCGCTGAATAGCAGGGGATGAGCCCTACTCCAGGACTGCTGCCAAAGCTGGACTTTAATGCCAGGTGTAAAGGCCATCTTTGAATCTGGATGAATGACTGGTTCAGGTATTCCCCTCTAGACAGGGGTCAGGACTCCCCAAAAGTAACTCTCCTGGAAAGCTGGCTGACCCCATTCTCAACGAGCACAGATGACTCCAGATCCCCCTGCTGCCCTGCACATCCCGCTCTGCATCCCCTCACTGGAGTGAAGCCCCCAGCCTGGGAGCATGTCTTTGCATCGATACTCACTCCTTTTGTTGCACAGTGACTAACACAAACCAGCACCATTTGCAGGCTACTTCTGGACTGTTTCACCCAACCCACCATCTCGTAGAAGGCTGCTGCTTGTGCTCTGCCTTTAATGCTAGCCTTTTATTTTTCTTACTACACCTCCCTACCACTATAGTTGCCCATGAAAAATGAACAGAAAAAAGTTTTGTCAGCTACATGTTTCTCTTGTCAGCTGTTGCAGGCCAAGCTCAGACTTTCTGCTGCATTCATATAAAGCCCAGCATTATAAACCACCTTATAAACCCCATACAGTCCAGCTGTGCAGCCTCAGTGGTGCCATAGCAGACACAACAAGCACTGGTTGCTCAGCAATGCCCTCAGCTCCAGCTGCGCTGCTGTTTCAGCTATCAGGGATGCCTAGTGTTGTGCAGACATGTTTTTTACTTCACGTCTAACCAAAATAAAACTACAGATATAATAAAAATTAAATAACCTGCATACGCCTATGATTCAGAAACTGCATAGCAAAAGAGGCCTCTGGATCAAAGAGAAGCAAGAATGTCCTAGGGTATTTTGGGGATGCTTAGAAGAGCTACCCTTTAGAACAAGAGGCTGTTGAGGAAGGATGCATGTTCATGTAATTATACTGTTAAGACCTGATGCAGAAAAGAATCATTCATTGATGTGTTACCAAAAATTGCTGGCACCTCTCCTGTGGTTCAATGGCCCCATGTACACCAGTCCCATCCTATCACATTCCTGAATTCAGATTATAATACAGAAATGAACACAACTGCACTTACAAATATTACAGACATTTTTATACAAGAGATGAGCAGTTCTATTGTTCTTAAATTAGACACATTTGGGTCTTTTCTGTAGTTGATAACGATACAGGGCATGCTACACATGAAGCCCTCTTGCATTCTTCCAGCATATAACACATTTTGAAAAAAAATGGCCTTTGGTGAAGTTTGTCTCAATCCCACCGGAATCCCACTCCTGCCTGGTTTGACTCAATGTCGGTGTGCTGATTGGGTGGCCTGTGTCCCCTGGAGGGCTGGGGGGACTCAGGGTGACACAGAGGCAACACAGTGAACACTGCCTGACAGTCTGCATAAGAAATGCCGAGGCCTGCAGCTGCTTCTCCACGGGACCACACGAGGAAATGCTCTTAGTGCTGTCCGGTGCTCCCAGCCAGAAGACTCAGGAGAGTGGGGAGAGAGTAAGTGGAACCCAAGACAATATTTTGTTATTTTTGTGAACTGCAAGGGTTATTTTTTTTTTCTATTTTTTAATCCTCATGCTCATTTCTATATTTTCAAATTATCTGTCTGGCTTCTGGTCTTTAGTTCTGCTCATTCTAGCAATAATGTGTGTGTTTATCTTCATATTTGGCATCAGATATCATCCCCACAGAGGCTTAAGGATTTGTGTAAGCCTTTGGAGGTTTTGCAGGTCTCAGCCTCAGATCCTTCAAGGGCACTGCCCATATATACACAGGTGGTCCATGAGGAACCCATTTGTTGCCATCATCTTTACCTGAGGAAGCTCTTCTCTTCGCTTGTTGCAGATGACACTTTGATCTTTGATACATTCTGCCAAGTATTTAAAACCCTGATAATCATGGATTGTAACATGGAAGTAAAGCTGAGCTTGGTTTATATGTTAAAATACATGCTTGTAAAAGGATGCTAAAAAATGTTAAAGAATGCTAAAAAATGCCCTACTGTAGTAAATCACCTGCCCCTTGGTGTTTGACGACCCTCAGGATGCTTCCCATGTGCTCAGCAACTCTGTCTTCACATTTCTCTTTTATGTTATTCGTTTCTAATGTGGCGTTCTGTTTTCCTGCTGTTAAGGAATGCTGTTTCTGGTTTTCACCTTGACTGGGGGCAAGTTGCAACCTTTTCATCTCTCCCCTACCTGCAGACTGGGCTGCCTGTAAGACCTCATGCCTACGTGAGGTCCTACAAATTTTGCCCAAACGGAGTTTTACTCCCTTTGCTTTACTGTACTTCACTCACCCACATCAAACAGTGCTGAAATTGTTGCTCAGTTGAATTGAAATCCAGCTGCTGACAAAGGAAGAGGATACACAGAATTAGGTCTTAAGTATTTGCAACATGCTGTGAAGGAGAAAGATTATATTAAACAAGGTGGTGTGACACCAACAAGGAGCAGACCACTGAAAATCTGGTAGGATTTCAGCAGGGAATGCAGCCTAAAAATCAGTGACATGGTATGTCCGGAAGGTGGATCTAGAAATAGCAAGTGTGGTAACTGTTGAGCGGTATCACGTTCCTGGGAGTGGGTCGCACACAGGAAGAGCACTCCAGACATGGCCAGCCACCCCTCTGAGGACACGGGTCCTGCCATTTCCCAGCAGAGTCAGCCACTGCGCCCACACTGCACAGGGATCGCCAGGGATGTGTTTGCCTGGGAGAGGCTGGGAAAGTGATGTGTGGGATGAGAGGTTGCTTGTGCCAGATTATTTTATTTTCTTACATGGCATGCCTGTTTTGATAGGAAGGCAACCAGATCGGGAACTGGAGGCAGTTGGGATCTCAACACAACCTATTGGCCAAAGTCCTTCACAGAGCCCAGGGTAAGCAAAGTGAAGGTCATGCAAAAACATCTGCCTGGGAAAAACATCTGCCCAGGGTATCACCCTGGGCTCTTCTTGCCCTCTCCAGGGCCAGGGTCCCCTGAGAGAGATAGATTTTGCTCAAACAAAAGAGACCATTATGGTCCTTATGACCTTTTGATTCAGGCTATAAAACGCTGTTTGCTACTTTCTCACTTAAATCACCAGCGGCAGTTTGCAAGTGAGACTGATATATTTTGCTTTCCTGGTTATTGCTCCTTTCCCATGTCCAGTGACTGATGTAATGTACGTACACGTTCAGTGGTGGAAACACGCTGGCATAGGCAAGTGGATCGGATTGAGGCTCCTAAGCTCTGCAAAACCTCCATTTTCCCCAGCTGAGAAATACCATGGACTAGTCATAGCAAGACTTTTTGTTTTGGTTTCTGGAGCACACATTCTTGGTGCTGTCAATTCCTGCAATATTTATTTTGAAGACATAGCTTCTGGATCCATGTAACTAGCTACAAATCGCAGCCCTTTCTTACTTTGCCACCTCTCACCACTAAAAGTTTCTAGTTTTCTTGTTGAGGGCGAAAAGTAAAAAAAAAAAAAAAAGAATTCTGAGGCAAAAAGCTAAGTGGAGATTCACAATGAGCCGGCATTTTCGGGATAGCCCCGCTTCCCGTGATTTTTGACCCCTCCATTTTGCCTTTTTTCCAATCTTTGAAGCTGCCACCGAGGCTAACCGGGGAGGGTGGCGCGGAGCAGCGGCGCGAACCCCGGCGGCACAGCGCTAAAACACGCGGCCGCGGCCAGATTTCTCTTGCGCAGGGGGAGCCTTTCCACGTCCCCGCTTTTTTACGGGGCCAGCCCTCTCCTAGTCGGTCCGCAGCGCTGCTCATGTTTTCCACTGGGGGGGAGGACGAGAGAGGGGAGACCAGGGCGGAGGAGGAGGAGGGAGAGGGGGGAAAGTTGCTTGAATTTGCGAGGGGCGAGAGCCGGCGGCGGCGGCGCGCTGCTTCTTTCCACTGGCTGGGGGAGCTGCCAATCTGTGTTGTAATCCTGCAGGAATTTCTGCGGGCTTTAACTGGGAGCCGCGGCGCC
>WEIT01025796.1:37367-120858 GCA_013389985.1 Dryoscopus gambensis | reverse complement strand
CGCGGGGCTGGGTGCGGGAGAGGGGCTTGTACCCGGCCCGGCCCAGCGCCGGCAGCCGCCGGGCTACCCCGTGTCCGAGCGGGCGCCCGAGGACATTGCCGCCTCCCCAGGCTCCGCGGGCGGTGAGACGGGAGCGTCCTTTGAAAAATCCACCCTTCACGGCCCGTTGCTAAAAAGAAAAAAAAAGGCAGCAACTAGCCTTGGCTGCGCGGTCAGGACCTCCCAAACCCCTCAGACATGAGGCGCTGCGCGCCTCCCGGCCAGCCCCTAGTCCCGGCTCCGCGGAGCCCGAGCCTGCTGCGGACCCGGCCGGCCCTTCCCCGCAGGCTTGCCGCGAGGTGCTCGGGATAATGCCACTGTTTACACTTTTTTCCGCGCCACCAGTGTATTCGCTAACCGGGGCCTCTGCTTAATGCAATTAGCTCTGTTGCCGGGATTTGTACCTCTGGGAAAGCCTCTCTCAGGCGAACGCTCCCACCCTTTCGCGGCAGGAGCCGGCGAGGGCCGGCCACAGGGTTTTGCTCTTTTCCATCTGTGGATCTGAGAATGTCTTGAGGGAAGGAGTATGCAAATGAAACTGATGCAGTGTTTGGGCAAATATTAGGAAATGATAAATTGAGGTTTCAATATGAAATTAAAAAAATACCATGACAATTTAATCCAATTAAAATGAGCCGCTTCACTGAACTAAATAATGTCACTAGCTTGGGTTAACTTTTGAAGTTCTCTAGCTATTGTATAAATTAGCCAAGTCACAGCCTTCATGAAATCTGGCTCATCATTAGGGATTTCTAAGGATACAATTGCAAAACACTTTCCTTAAAGACTGATTAAAAAAGGGTTGGGTAGAACAGTGACTCTTGTTTCCACTAAGTATAACTGTGCTGCAGAAATACCCTTGACTAATGAGGTACAATATACTTTAATTTTATAGAAATGCTGTTAGTACAAAGTTCTCTGATGGTGGAGTAGCTATTAAACTGCCACAGGAATTAGTAAAGTATGAAGTTTGATGGATTTTTGCCTTAGGATGAACACACTGTGGCGGTGTGAGGTGGGTTGTTGGGGCATACCCGGGGCCGTAGGGTTCAGGGGGCAGTGGGAAGAGTGAGGTGAGGGGGACCCTGCCTGGCTCTGCTGCAGTGCCCTTACTACTGCAAGAAAGTTGTGGAGGGACTGGAAGAGTAAAAGGAGGTTGGTCTTTTTCCTTTTCTTTCACTTCCCTTCTTTTTCCTTTAACTGTGCCTGGCAGTGGATTCATGGTCCCTGAAGATAGGATTTTGTAGACTAGTCTGTGGGAAAGGACAGATGCCAAATCTGTTTTCTCTGCAGAAGTCTGTCCTTGTTATAAGAGGAATTCTATATGGATGATTAAAAAACTCCTCCCATCTTTCCAGAGCACTGTCAAGTGGATTTACCTCTAAATTTCTTCCCGGTTTTAGATTCTACTGTTTATTATCATTAGCTGGGCAAAACCATAAGGTAAAACCCTCGTTTCTGATGAAGTAAATTATCCATGAGTCTTTTAAGTAGAGGAGGGCAAAGCTGCAGCAGATTTTGTTTCTTAAAGCAATGAGTTCCCTGTGTTTGGCCCACATAACCAACAAACATTTTTATTGGGGTGGGCCAAGTAGATGTTAGCACTGTGTTAAGAATGTCCTGGAAACGAGACCTGCCACTGAACCACGGGAGTGGTTCGTCGGTGCTGGGTGCGTGCTTTGTGTGCCCTGACGTGGGCTGTCGCACCGCAGCTGTGCTCTGCTGTGCCGTGCCAGCTCCCCCGGGGGAGCAGCTGCTTCAGGACGGGGCTGTGATGGAGAGGGTGAGAGGGAGCCCGGCCTGTTAGTGCCAGCCTGCACATGGTGGCAAGTGTTACCCACACCAAAGCTGGTGGATTGCAGCTGGGGCTTGCCGAGTGGTTTCCTGCCATCAGTGCAGTGCGCAGTGAGACATCAGATTATAGTAGGGTCTGGTAACCTGTGTGGGTCTGGAAGGACATGGGGGATTCACCCAGGCTTGGCTGAATGGCAATAAAAAAGTGCTTTCTAGCTACCTTGAAAGTTTCTTGGTTTGCTTGTAGGGGAGAGAAAGACAGTAACATGAAACTGCTGGAAAGAAAAGGAAAACTCCGTGAGTGAGAGGCCTGATGCACCTTTTAAAAGGCTGAGCCAAGTCCGGATGATGTTGAAAGTCAGCTTTTGCTGATTTTAATAGCACCAGAGAGCAGTGCCAAGTACCCAGCTGTAGTTGTCAGCTCCCATTGGGAAGAGGCTGATAAACCTTTCAGTTCCATTCTAGTTTGCAACAGTGGGACAAATGGTTTTCCAGAGCTTGTGCGACACTCTGATCCTCTCTGCATGCCCAAGTGCACGTTGAGAAACTTCGCTGGCTGGCAGGTTGTTCTGCCCAGTGCAGTGTTACAGTGCTGCTCTCCTCACAGAAGGTTAATTCCATCTCTCCTCGGGAAGCGTCTGGAGACTGCTTCACATCAGCAGTGCATGCATGTGGGGCTGAGTTTGGGACTTGCAGTGAAACAGAGCATTGGGGAATCACCTGAGTGGTCTTTCTGTTTTCTTGTGTAAGGATCTGACCACTGAGTTGTTGGCATAAATGTAATCGTTGAAAGATGATCCAAGGGTAATATTTGGTATATTTTTCAGAAGTATTTAGTATTTGAAAAGCTTGATGCTGTAGTTTTCCTACATTTGTTTCTAATGGTTACTTTGGTTTTGGAATTTGGAAAATTGATAGTGTGTTGGAGAGGAGGAATGTTTTTTCTGAAAAAGGCAGTTAGACTTCAGAGATGGTAATTAGAGGAGAAGAAGGGCTGAAGAGAGCTGGTATTTAGATTTATATGCTGTGTGTGTCATTCCTGTGTGTGTTAAATTTGTTATGTCAAATAAGATCCAAAGAAAGGAGGAAGCCTTTTCAGTCTTGATTTATTTCTACCCACCTCCAATTCACATGTACTTTTCCTTCTCACTATAGAATTAATAAATGTTCATCCATTGCTTTTTGTGATTTTGCAACACCTGGAATCTGCTGTGGCTGTTTCCCTTGCTCTGACTGAACTTCTAGGTTATGCCATCCAACAGCTGTCTGCACTGCCATGCACTGGAAATTCTGGGGAGCTCTGGGGTTTGCCACCAGTCTTGGGTATTACAGCTGCCTCTTAGGTGGATGTTCTCAGGAGCCACTTTCTGGAAATTAGTTTCCCTCTCAGGTTAGGTTATCTTTTAAAAATTAAAGAACAGGTGAATCTTGACCCAAGATGAAATATCGAAGTTCCTCTTTTTATCTTAGCCCGGAGGTCTATATTCAAACTGACTTAGTATTGAGGCCTCAAGTGCGGAGATGTTTTCTCTGCATTTTTTCTTAGATCCTTATCAAGGGAGTAGATGAGAGCATTGTCTTCAGTGTGAAAAATAAGGTTCACTCTCCTGTGAGAATCTAAAAGTTTTGATAAAAAGACAATAAGGGACAAAAACAATAAAGCAAAATTTACAATGCTGGGTACTGTTGGCTCTCAGCCAAGAGCACCCCTGCTATTGCGGAGACACCCTTTACATACCTTTACTATTGCATCAGCCTAAGGCATATTCATAAACATGTACATGTTCAAACTTTTCCCCAAACTGGTTTACATATTCTAGGAATTGTTTAGCATGGCTCCTCCTTGGATCCACCCTTTTAGAGCACAAGTATTTCTTGGCTGTGGTTTTAGTCAGATTTTATTATCACCCCCAGCTTGGGCTTTGGTCCATGGTGTCTGCAGACGGTAGTTGCTGATAGTTGGCAAATCAGTAGCAGTAGTCTTCATTATATGCTCATTGGATGTTCTCCAACCAAGCAGAGAGTTCAATTACCCCAAGCATAACTATATCAGCTATTTTACTACTATTAATAACAGAAATAAAGGCACTAGTTATTGTTACAAAAACTATATCTTTATAGCAAAGCTACTTTAACATTATGTATATATCATTCACTTTAATATTTGCAGAAAGGTAATATTATAATATGTATTTATCACATTCAGGAACAAGTCAGGACAAATATCTTAGGGTTTGAAGCTGGGTGCTGGGATTGTGGTTCTTGGGCAGATAACACCTCTGTGGTAGGTTCAAGATGGTTACTGCAGCTAATGGGATAGAGATGGTGGACTTTGGAGAGTGCGCAGTAAGTCTGGCATTTGCTTGGAGATTTGGTGGATCTGAGTCTCTGTGGTCCTAACTTAAGTGTAATCTCAGGATGACAAGATAAAGGCCTAATTTCTTGGCTAGTAGAGGTGCAAGTTATGAGAAGTTGCATGTCAAACACACAGCCATGATCTAATGCTTCCAGGGGGGTGGTGGAGAGCTACCTGCCATCCTGAGTGGGGAGTGTGGCATTTTGGCGAGGCATCCTGAGCTTGGAGAACAGCCTGCAGAGGAGCCAGTCATTTGCAGAGCTCTCCATTTGCACTGCTCTTTATGGCAAGTTGTCTTTATAAAATGTCAAGCAGAGGCATATGGATGGAATTTATTAATTACATATTCTCACCAAATCGACTTTTGCCATTGAGCAGTTTAAACATTTTGCTTATGGCAAAGAATTGCAGGCTTTGGTAAGGCTCAACCACTGAACAAAGAGCTCTTGTCTAGTTACGGAGAAGTGCTCTTTCGTCTTCTGAATAGATTTGACAGACTATGATTTTTAACATAAATGTTGTGTTTGAGATTGGCAAGCTTATTTGAGGCCTCATATAAGACCCTACTTGAATCTGAGTCATAAAGATGCCCTCTGTGCTGCCGCATTTGAGAGAGGATGCTCAAGTCATGAGCAAGTGATTTGGTCCACATTCAAGTCACTCTGCAGTCGGTGTTGTAGGAAGCATGAGAGAATTACTGGAGGCTGTTCTGTGAACAGTTTGTTGTTTGGTTATCTTCAGTTCATGCTTACAAGATGGTAATAAATTGCTATAATCTTTCCAGGACTAGTAATTTATTTGTAGGTTACATGACACTATTCAGTGATTTGGGAACATGATTTCTCCTGCTCACATTGAAGTATAATTTGCAATCTCTTGAGTACAGGCTGCATTATTGTTTGACCCTGTAATAATGACAGTTCTCTGTATGTATGTTGTTTTCTTGATTAGCTCAGCCCTGGGGGATGCTTTCAAAAGCATACTAGAAATATAGGCAGAAGTACAGAATACATGTAATCCTCAAAAGTGCTGGAATACTGATTGCAGTAGGAGAAAACGTAGCATTTAACAATGATTTGCAACAAGTGCATTTGCGCTGAGCAAATTATTTTTGTTGATGTCTCAAGCAGGGGTTTCATTTAAAGTGAAATAATGACTAATAGGGCGGTGATGAGTCTGCAGAAACTGGTTTTGTCTGTATATAGGCTATTAGAGTGTAGTGTCATGTAAGCTGTGCTTAACTAAAGCCTGAGCTGGATGCTCCATCTGAAATCACTATTTTTAGTTTATATATAAACAACTTCTTCAGAAGTCTCCCTTCTAAGCTAAATTGTTTTGTTCCCAAGGTGAATTGATTCAGGAAAGTTCAAATAAAAACTTGTTTGGTTGTGTTTGATTTGTGAGCATGAAGATAAATACATTATACTTTTATTAATAGTAAGGAGACAAAGGGGCTTGCAAAGCTCAAAAAGCCTGTGGTATACACAGGAACGGGATCAAAATGTTCAGAAGCCAGCACTGTGATTAACAACCAGAATATATTGTCTGTATTTAAATATTATATTGTCAGATATGTTTTGTTCCTGTTCGATTAACCATACATAATAAAGCACAATTTTCTCTAGAGGTGCTTCCACATTAGTGGAAGTCACTTGTCACCTTTCAGATCAGTATGAAGTGACCGATCCCTGTTATTTGAAGTGTATTTCAGAAGTGTGCCTGTGTGGACTGAGAGGACTGACTCTCACAGAGCTGTAGGAAAGAGTGCTGCTAAAGTAATACAGCCTGGCAGATGAAGTACTTCCCAGGGAGCAGCTGGGTGCATGACCAGTGTAGCCTCAAGACTAAGGATGTTTCAATAGAGAACAAAATATGTATCATACTTGCTGCCACATGAATGAATAACCTAACCAGGTCTTCCTTCTCCCACCTTCCATGGGATCCTTTCTGGTATGTCTGCTTCTGTCCTTCCATTAATTTTAGAAGTAGAAGAAAGCTTTCTCGTTCTCTGGGCTGAGCTGCATTAATTCCAGCTGTGTTGATTCTTCAGTATCTGCAGGAATAGCTGGCTGGACACAGTACCTGGAGGGCACGGCCAAACCCCATGCATTTGATATGTTTTGGCTTTAAGAGCTGAGTCCCGTTTGCTTTTTGGGCTGGGGTCTGCAGGGGAAGGCTAGAAACGAGTTTGAATACATGCTGTATGTTGCAGGCTGCAGAGATGAGAGATGTCGAGGAGACAGATTCTTCCTTTCTCAGGTTGTTTATCTATGCTTACTCTGGATATGGAGATTCAAGAATCAGTGTATCACCTAAACTGATTACCAGGTGAAGGCATCCACAAAGGCTTTCCATTCAAATCCTTTTCAAGTGCAGTTCCATGTTCAAATACGCAGTCACTGAGGTGTGACATCAATGGTGTTTTTATTATTTAAAATTAAAACCTGCAAGGGAAGCAAAGTGGAAAGGTGACGGTAGTTCAAAGTAATGGAAACACACCATCTTTGGGATGGGCAGAAATGGCGCTTCCGTTGAATATAAATTTGTGACATTGTATAAATAAAAATAGATATGGCTTAGTCCTATAAATAATAATAATAATGTACAATTCCTACAGCAAGGATGTGCATAAGATAATGCTGCTGAGTAGCAGGATTCTGAGGATTTTTGTGGAATGTAGATTGCAAAACCTTCAGGTGCTTTCCTGGCTGTGGGACTGAATCTTCTCCCATCTTGGAGCTCAGAGGCCCTTGGTACTTGCCACTGGTGGCAGTGCAAGCACGAAGGAAAGTGTTTGTCCAGCTAGGAGAAGGAGCAACTATGAAGAGGGTGTGTGAAATTCGGTTGTGTTAGTTACAGTGTGTGTAAATGTCATTGAGAGGAGGTGTAAAGTTCTCAGGAACTGCTGAGGTAGCATCTGAAGTTAAAAGATTAATGCTTTAGAATAATTGGTAGCTTAAGCATTGGTAGCATCTGCAACTCACAAATCTCCTTCTCCGTGGTAAAACAAGAACAATGGCTAGTCCCGCAGGAAAAGTTATTAAAGTGCTATGTATATACTCTGAATTCTTGTCTTTGGTGAAACTGTTTTTCTCACCCATGAAGGCTAATTTGTTTTCGAATGTGACACCTAAAATGTCATGAAACGAAACATCTTGGGGTACCTTTGAAATTACGTGTTCACAGAGACTGTCTTCCACAGAGCATTCAGCACTGACCTCTCTCCAGCTTTTGCAGTTCTAGCTTGGAAGGTCTTTGCATTTTTATGTGTATGTTTTATATACAACTTTATTGTATATAGAACTCTATTTTACATATATTTTAATTTTCTGTATTGTTGCGTGTGTGTCTTTCAAGTGTCAGGAAAAGAAACGTCCCATAGAACATGCTTCCCAGTTAAATAAACAGAACAAAATTGCTCTCAAAATTGTGTTAGTAATTTTCTTGGTCTGAATTAGTGTGGAAGGAGCAGCCTCTCTGACCTTACTTACCAGGAAAAGCAGCCTTAAACAGAAGGTGTTCTTTTTGTTTATTTTTTTTTCCTTTGCTTGTGATTTAATACAGCAGTTTCATAAATTTTCCCCTATACGTATGATTTGATCCTCAATAGCTCAAGGTGCTTTTGGTTTGATTCTCCAGCACAGCCTTTTCTCTACCCTCAAAGCCCTGGTACGGGGACAGGCATGGTCATCATTGCAGAATGTGAATGAGTTGGAAAAATTGGGGTCTAAGGAGAAAAACTGGGAATAGTTGTTAGCATAGATCAGGTACCTGACATGACCAGGCTGGGAGGTCCCACTAGAGCTGCTGTGACCTCAATGGACCCCTGGCTCAGCAGAAATTTTCTGTCCATGTTGCAATTGAATTTGCCTTTTTATCACTTTTGACCAAAATACTTCAGTGGACATGTCTGTCTGTCTGCTGCATGGAAGCATGGCAGATGTCTCCAGAAATTTCCAGAGAGTTTGGCAGTGACAAAGCCCTCTGGCAACCCATGAGATGGTTTTTGCTGTTCTGGTAGGAGCTGCGGTCCTTCCTGCGGAGCAGCACAGAGCATCCGTTGGTGTGCAGAAGGGAGGAATGGCATGAAGGTGTTGGGAGCAGGAACAAGTCTGAAAACTGACTATAAAAAGATACATCATTTACAGCCTTCAATAATGAGGACTCAGGATTCGTGTTTGGATAATGTTTTGACATTTCAGTATTGCTTGACAATCTGACTGTGCAGGGCTTGAGGGTGGGGAAAGTAGGTTCCATGGCCACCTGTTAAAAACAGACTTACCTCCTTGAAGTGTACTGGTGCTGGAGCAGACAGGGCCTTGAAGTTGAGCTGACTCGTTGTCTCCAGTCATGCTGCCTGTTGCCAGTATTTTTCTCTGTGGTGCTGTCTAGCCCAACCAGCCATGCCCTGTTGAAGAGCAGGGGTGTGTCTGCAAGGGGGATCTCCTTGCCTTTGGTGGAACTCAGGCTCAGTAATAAATAACCTTTCTGCTGCAGTGGAGAGGCAATCGGGTGCCCATGCCACTATGCTGGGGCTCCCTGATGGAGGGAACTTCTGAGCTCCTGGTAACACAGAGCATTGGATCCAAAATGGTTTGAGACAATACTCTTCACAGTATTGTGATGAAAATGCCATTTCTTGTCTGTTTTGCAACTGTAGGGCATTAGAAAAGGGAAATTATCTTTCTTTTCTTTTTTTTTTTTGTTCTTACAGTAATTCACAACCCGAAAGGCTTATTCTACCCTTGGCTGGTTTGGGTTTTGTGCTTAAACTAATGTTGCTTGACCGTAATGCTCTTATTTAACCAAAAGCTGGTGACTTGGCATCTTGATGTAGGTCTCTTCTAGTGGACACCTTGAATTGGTCTTCTGCCTGGTGGCATAAACATAATAGTGATGTAGATTTTCTTATACTTTTTTTGAGAACCATGAATATTGTCTGTGGGTTAAAGAAGTTTTCTGGGTTTGTGAATATTTTGTAATGCTACTGACTTCATGTGCCAGTCAGTATTTATTTTTTTGAGTTTTTTCCTCTGACCTTCTCCATCTGCACTAAAAGAATTAGGAAGCTTTAGGTTATGACAGAAAACCACCAAGCCTTACTTTGGGGAAGAAAATGTGGTGGTTCTGTCATGTACAAGTAGGAGTCTTTGTGATGCTTCTGTGCCATTTCATATTGTTTCACATAACATCTGAGGCTTGCCTCCTCTAGTTTACATGGGTAAGTGTATTTAACTTGAGGAACCTGAGGAAGACTGAGGAGAAAATGTCTGGCAGACACTGTCAGTCATAAAAACAGTAGGTAGGATCCCTTGTCATGAAGGTTGTTGCTTTACAGACAGTCAGGGCTGGCACAGTTCCCACATAGTAAAGTCGCTCACATGGCATTTTTGTATTTGTGATCAGAGATGAAGGGGTCCTAAGGGAGGATTAGCAAGAGTATTTTGGAGGATTTCTCTGTGGCTTCCTAGAGATGCACAGAAAAGGCTAATCTCTCTCTCTCTCTCTCCCTCTCTCTCCCTCTCGTTATTCAATTCAGCTAATCTAATTGGAAAACCTCCTTAGAGCAGTCTCTGGCAGCTAGCTGTAGCAGCTGTACAATTAGTAGTGTCACCTAACAGGAGAGCTAAACAAGGAGCAGTAGGAAACTGGAGTAGGATGTTTTGGTGTATCTTAACGACCCTCCCAAGGACCAAGCTTGCTAGAGTGAATTTAGCTGTGAAGTTTAAGAGCTTAAAAAAACCTCAAGAGATGTCTGAATTTTTAAAGACTTAAAATCCTGAATGACTTGATGAAGTAATTTTGAGGTTTGGGCATTGTTGTTGGTTATTTATAGATTGATTTATTAATGAAAATTTACACAAACATGACGGGACTTGGGACTGATGGGCTCTACTGCCCATTCCTCAGGGTGTGAACAGTAAAGCTGAGCAGGGAAGAGGTGTATAATTAACTGCCTTATATATGTGGGGACATTTCTTTGGCCTTTGCCCTCCCAGCTTGGCTAGCGGACTGTGGTTTATTTGGGGAGAGCCCTGAAGATCATCAAGAGCAGGAGCTGGCATGGAGGAGAGCACCAGCCCCATGAGGAGGTGATGGAGCCGTTGGCAGTGATGTTCCCTGGTTGCACAGTCCAGGGCCGTGTGTAGGCACAGGAGGACAGAGGCAGGTTTGCATTTGAATCACCAACTTGGCACTTTACAGCTTCACATCACTAATTACTGTGATGCTAATGCAATTTAGCCGTATCTGTACATTCAGTGAGCATTTACATAAGAGCATGTGTGGGGCAAGTAACAATTTAGCAATCTGTGTGGAGATACATGGTTGTCATATTTGAAATGCGTGACCTGTGGTTATAAAGGATAGGTTTTGGACGGGCTATTAACCAAGTGGCATATGTCAGGGACTGGAAAATCTAGGCTATTTATAATTATCCACAGGTGGAGAGGGAAGCAGCAATGCATAATACCAATAATAATTATCAGCAGTATAGAAGTTCATCTCTTAAGCCGTTGGGTCTAATGCACTAGAAAGTATTTGATCTGGAGTCTGGCACAGCCTTCAAGTGGAGCTGTTCAAAGGCATCCTGACCTAATTTTGCTGCGGAAGTGTGTGAGTCTCTCATTCCCCTAATTTCTTGCAGAAGGTTTCAGTGATAAAGTCTTCATCCTCTACACATGCATATATTTTAATTCAGAGCTTTTGAATAAAAGCAGCCCTTGCAGGCCAGGTGGTAAATATAGTACTCAGCTTAACAGAAAAGATGTTCAGTTTATCAGAGACATGTCCTCCTCTGTTTTGCAGTTGTCAATTAGCTTTCCTTAAGACTTCTTTTTATTTGCTGGATCTTTTTGGGATTGATTACTAAGTCTGAAGTTCAGTGCTGGCTCTCTATCTGTGAGTAAAGACTTCGTATTATGCTGAACTTCTATTTTCTAAAGAATAGAAAACTGCTAAAATGTAAAGCAGCTTATAAATAAAAGTTTGCTTTCTTTTCGAGGGAAATCATTAAATTATAAGGCATTGTCCATATAGCTATGTAAATTTATCAGTTAAAGCATACGGCATAAGTGCTTTGACTTTCCTCTGGATAAATCAAAGCAGATGTAATGACATGTCTTAATGGACTTTTGTCTTCAAAAGAAAATGGGGAGAAAACAGGTTTATTTTTCAGCAGTGGCAAAATAGTGTACTGCAGGGATGGGTAGTGCTCTGTGTTATTGTGTTGGTGTAGACTGTTTTTATCAGAAGATAAAAACAAACAAAGCAACACAAACTGAAGGCTTTTAATTCTGTCTGACCTGTCACTTGTACAATTTCTCATGCCATTATCACCACAGTGGTGGTCTAAGAGTACCAGTTTCCTTCCAGAAATGTTGCTTTTTGTTCAGTGTGGGGTGTTTTAACTTATGCTAGTGATATTTCTGAGCAATACTGCACAGTACATGGTAACTATAGTGTGCTTTAATTGTAATTTATACCTTAAGTTATTTATTTGCTCTTTTTCTTTGCAAGCTCTTGTGCTTCCAACCTCATTAGACTTATTTTTTTTTCTTTCCCTGCTGCTGCTTTTGTGCTATCAGGCACAAAAGGTAACTGTTAGTATTGGCACTGCTCTTCAGTCTCATGTTGCAAGTACAAGATCCAAGAGCAGAAGAAAAGGTAGATGAAAAACTGGGCCAGCTCTGGGCTTTTGCCCACTCTCAGGAATCCTTCTCACTCAGCTCGCAGCAGTGAAAAAGAGGGAGTGGGGAGGAGTTGGTTGTGAGTGACCAAAGTATTTGCAGAGCTGTTGGCAGGAAGGGGATGCTGGGCTGCTGACATATCTTGGCCAGACCTTAATTAAAAGGAAAACCTGGAGGTGACTGGTTTGGGCTGGAAAAGAGTTGCTGTATCAGGGATGCTAATTCCATCTTTGACTCATCAGCTCTGTCTGTTTGACAGCACTGGAACACACAAACCAAGCGTTTAAGCAGACGTGGATGATTTGAGCACTGCATCCCTCATCCTCTTTGCTTTTTGGAAAGTGAGTGTGTAGAGCCAAATGTTGCAGCTTGGCATGCCTCTCTGTTCCTTGGATTTTCTTGGAAGACTTCTGTGTTCTCCTCTCTGACTGCAGAAAGATAGGAATGATGGGTGCAAATTGCTCCTCCTCTGATCTACAGCCTCACTTCAAAACTTGCTTTGTGCGAATCACCATTTGTCTGTTTAAGTGATCAGAAACTGTGCTGCTCAAATGGAGGGGGAGCCGTCTGAAGTTGGGACTAGCTGAGGTGTCAGCTTACCGAGGGCACTATAATCAAGGTGACAGCTGCTTTCCTTATGCTATACTGACACAAAATATCCCAAACCATTCTACAAAGCCTCACCAAATACATTAACCGTAGTGCTTTTACTCTTTCCGCGAGTTGGTGGATTACTTGGCACTCTTGGCTAATGAAGCCCTGGAGTGCTAATCTCTCTCCGTGGATACCAGAGGGGAAAACGTTGAGTGTTGCTGCCCCAAGAGTGCATACGTGTGCGTGAGCTAATGGCCATATTCAAGGCCTGCAGTGCAGGAGGGAAGTGGTTTCTCCCGGAGGTGCTGGAGGTGCTGAGCCTGGCACAGGGAGGGGCGGGATTATCTGTGGCTCAGCAGCTGCTCTGTGGATGCACGCCTCTCCATACCCTATGCGGGGAGCAACCTGGTAACCCAACCCTGTCTCCCTCCCACCCCTTCAAGGTATTTGCACTTGCCCTTAAGTAACCATTTCTTTCTTTGGCTTCTTAAGTTGACACACTTTGACATACTCAGGGGTGAAAAATGGGAGGTGCTTCTTGAAATAGCCTTGATGTGCTGCACGGGAGAAGCCTTGTTTGAGAAGCAGGCTGTGAGAGTCCTCTCTGAGCTCTATTTTTACCTTCCTTTTAATAATACCATTTTATTTTATGTCACTTTTTTTTATTTTACTTTGAACAAAAACTCATGTGAGTGTCTTAGCCACAGGAAAAAAACCCACAAAAATACCTTGCTGAGGTTTGGGTGCAGTTTATTTCCAGTAATGAAGGGCAAGTCTGCATTCTTCCTAGCAGGAAGACGTTTATGTGAAAGAATGGGATAAATAAAGCTATTAGAATATGCTGGTCCTGGGCTTTATTGTGAGACTTCGAGTAAAGTTTTGGGAACCATCATCTGGTACAAAGCCTTTTCTTAATATTCACCCCTTCAGAAAGAATTAGTGTTTGGCCTGCCAGAGGCTTACTCCGAGAGCAGTCAGAGGGCTGTAAGCTGTGGTTTCCTTTGAGGCAGAGGGCCCTTTTCTCCAGCCTCTGAGGAAGGGTCTGCTGTGACAGAGAATGAGAAGAAGGGTGGCTGAACTGGGGAGCCTGAATCTGTAGAGATAGCAGGGATGAGAGACTTAAAAATTGCGGGGGGTAAGGCCAAGAATAATCTAATTGCTGAGCTGCACTGTACAGAAAGCATAGCTTTAGCTGTTACATCCAACTGCCACATCCCCTTTCTGGTTAGGAAAGGCAAGAACATGGAGTGAAAGGACTCTGAGAAAATCATCTGAGTCAAACTTGACTCCCACAGGTCTGAAAAAGGGCACTAGGAGTTTCACTGAGTGTATTTTAATAGATGGCTGTAACAGCCTGAGGCAGGTGGAACTTTAGCAGGAGGGAAGCTGGGCAGCTTCCAGCTGTGGGGTTTGCAGCAGACTCCTTCCTTGCTCCCTCCATGCAGCCCTCCTGGTCCAGTGCACTGCTTGTGTGACTGGAAACTCACCTATCCCTGACCAAAGAGGCTCTCCAGCTCATGGAAAAGCGTGTCTGTGTTACTTCATTTGTGGTCCATTACATGAAACGTTTCCAGAGTTGAGAGTATGCTCTGAGCAGTGCTCATACTCCAGTCAGGGCAAAGAAATCGGATGAGAGTTGAGTTATTGGTAGAGTGTGACCTTTGTGTTTTCTGGATTGTAGCTGCTTGGCTGTTTCAAAGCACCTAGCTTATCCTTTTATCTTTTCTCAGTCATACCTAACTTGAACAAAGCCTGTGCTCTGCAGAGACCCTTGGAAGATGTTCATTTTGAAGTGGAGAAACTGCTCAGTAGTGAGAAAGAGTGAACATAGACAAATTTGGTACCTCATAATTTTTGCTCATAGAAGATCTGGAGCACAAGGTGCCCCAATAACAAATCTCCCATCAGCAGAAGACTGGGTGATACATCCAGGCTCTCCTGGGGAACTATTTAACCTTTGCAGGAGGATGGCTGGGGTGTGCCAAGTCCCTGCTTGTGCAGCAGAGATCCCACATGCCCCTGTTGTCCAAATTCTTGAGGCTTTTTTGCTCTAAAATGTGAGCAGAATCTGAAACTGTAAGGCTGACTTCTTGCCTGAGGTGACATCTTCCAATGGAGAAGGAACAAACCAAGGAACTTAAAGAGAGAGTTGTTTCAATAAGAATTTTTAGGGCTGTTTTGTTTTCTTTTTCCATAATTATTTTTAATCCTCTCTTGCTGGCAATGTAAGAGGCATCAGAAGAAGGCAGTGTGTTCATTAGGAGTGGTGCAGGACTTATGACAACTGACCAAAATGAATAGGCTTCACTGGATGGTCATTGAGTACATGCTCTGGAAATAACTCCTCCATTTTCTCTTGGGGTTTGGGAAATGAAGGGAGACTTTCTGCTTATTTAAAATAATATGCTGGCATGCCAAGCAGAGCAGGATTTATTTTTTTCTAATGCTGAGAGAAGAAGCCTATGATTAAGAAACTTTGGCAGTCTGTGACTCTTACTTTTCTTGTATTTTTGATGCTTGTGTTTGTATGCTAAAGTGTTCACAAAAGCATAAGAAAAGTGTATTTTTGGGAAAGTTGTGAAATGGGTGACATTTTACAAAAGGACAGTGTGTCTCTTGGCAGTATCGTGGTCAAACAAGTAAATATGTATTTTGGTAAGGAGCCTAATTTTGACAGTGTCCATGGATCTGACCTGTCATGCCCTCGTCACTGTGATTGCAATTCCAGGCAGTCTTGAAAATACCACAGATATCAAATCCAAGTACCTTTTCCTCCATATTTCATTAATTTAAAATTACTTTTTAATTTTATTATAATGGCTGAATTGATGCATAGTAAATAAATACACTGGATTTCTAGTAAAATTAGCACAAGTTAGGGATGAAGTGGCCTGGAACTCCAGTGGTGGTGTCTCAGCACTTTCTGTGAGAAAAAGCTATCAACTTCTGTTCGCTTTTACCTCTCAGCTGAAACTGCTGCTAACAGAGCTGGTTTGGGTGTCTGTATTTCCAGTGTGGAGAGATCTTCCCTCAACTAATAAAAAGTGTCAAACTCTGCTGAAAATTTTGTAGAGGGGATGGTGTAATGCTGTGTTACTGCTGCTGATCTCTTATGTGTACAGAGGGCATCAAGAAAGTCAGATGGAGAGACACAAGGAAAGATAAGAGCCGTGGTGTGATTTTACATGCTGAAGATCATTCTGTGACTGCTCACAACTGTTAATTAATGCCATTCCGGACGATTATGCATGTTTTGGAAGTGGCTGCAACAATGGATAGGAGAAAGGCAGCTTTCCCTGAAAAGGAGGGAAAACCTTGAAGAAAAGACATGTAGTGTAACTTTTGATTCTTTCTTTTGTTTTTGTTGGGGTTTTTTTTGTTTTGGTTTTGTTTTGGTTTTGTTTTGTTTTGTTTTTGTTGCATGGAGGATGTGACTACGGTCATTTTCTCACTCTACTCTGTCCAAGAGCCAAGAGAAGCACTGATGGAGAGTGAACAGGTACATGGCATTGTCATTCCCAGTACATGGGCCAGAAGGTGAAAGAGCTGACTTCTCACCAGTCCCTGAGCTGCTCACCTCCTCCAAACCCTTCGTTCATCAGAGAAGCATGATAGTGTTGCAAGTAATGCTGTGAGAGATGAAGGAGAAGGTAATGGTGGATTTGTTTCTGGTGCTTCAGAAAGATGACCCAGGGAAGTGGAGGTGCTCTTGTGTGGCTCTTGTGAAAGCAGAGGACCACCTTCACCAGGAGAAATGGGACAGAGTGGCAAGTTGGAGCTGACTGGGTGGAAAAAGCACAAATACCCCATGTGGTATTTGACATCTGAACTGATACGAAAATGCATATGAACTGATATGGCTGTCATGGCAATACTTAAGCATAATCTAAGTAATTTCTAGCTCTTTCTGCAGCAACAGCAAATCAGTTACTACTTTGTTATGCTCATGTAAGAAGTACAGTACCTGTATTTTACCACTTTTATCTTTGAAAATCTATGTTATTCAGGGCTTTCAACGTATGAATTAGCCAAGTTAAAGTCTATGCATCACAGCGCATATGGTTATGACATTCTTACTTACATGGTGAAAATTAGCTAATATTTAAATGAGCTATTAAAACTTATTTAGCTCTTACCTAATAAATATTTATTAGCTGCTAAATATCGGTCATTCATGCCTGATGAATGAGGTTCTCCAGGAGGCAGCTTCAGCTGGGAAGGCATCTCTCTTCCTGCCCTCCCTGCCCGGGTCTACATGAGGCAATGTCTTTCCCACCTGCTGCTTTTTGCCTGCGGTTGGAATGTCCCTTTTCAGTGCTTGTCAGCGGGTCTGGATGGAGATGTGGGTATCTGGCACTTCCCAGCACTCAGAAAGAGGCCAGTTCTCCAAGACAAATCTTTTTAGAGATACGAATTTGTTTGTTTCTCAAGGGGATTGAAATGGATCATCTACTCAAGCGATGCTGTGGTTTCTTTTGATGAATTTAGGTGGATATTATGCATGTCACACAGCTGATTTCTGAACACATTTTTCTTTTCAAAATCTGGTTTTAAATGTCAGTAGATTCATCTCTGAAGCTTAAGTATCCAGAATTGACAGGTGTCTTTCTAGGACCAGAGAGTTTTTGTGGAGAGGGAAGTAGGAAAGCAGTACTAAAGTGAAGCATTAGTCTGTTTGGGATTGCTCTCCAGCTTTAGTGTCAGAGGATGCCTCGGTATACTACAGATACCATTTTCCAGAACATCCAGAATGTATGAATGCATATAGAGTTCAGGCTGCAGCAGGCATGATTTTCTACAGGACAGGAAAACAGTAATTCATATGTATGCATTATGGCTGTTTCATGGCAAAGGCAAAACTCCATTTGTACATGAAAGGCAGAACAAAGGGGAACCAAAAAGAATTGGCCAGAATTGTATTGGTTTGTTTCTTAAAAACCAGCAGACTAGGTATAAACAAAGCAAAAGAAAAGATCAGCCCCAAAACTTGAACTGATTTTACCATGATCAGCAAAGGCATAGCAATCTAGCCTCAAACAACAGCTTGGGATGTGTTGCTGGGTCTTTTGAAAAGAAATGATTGGTAAGTGGTATTTTGCTCATGCATTAAGTGGCAGTTTGCTGCAGACTTGCCTTGAGGAATCAAAGCAAGTTAGGGACTTCACTTTTTCAAATGTACAGTTTCTGTTGCCCAGCAGTTTGGGGATTTCCACGTATCAGCATGATCTACGCAGATTATGGAGATGGCTTTAGTTATATACTTTTACTATATAAAAAAAGTCAATGCTTCTTACTTTACTAATTTCCTTTTCAGTCAGTGTGTTCCATGTGAGGTTTTATTTCTTTTTTTTTAAAGAGACCACCGCATATGAAACTTTGAGGAATAAAAGTAACTTTCAAGGCCCTAATTACAAGGCATTTCTCTGCTGCATTACACTTGGTTTGTAAACTGTAACTGTCACTATGCAGCTGAAGTTACCCTTTGAATAAAGCCTTATGTACCACCAGAGTTAATATTTAAACCAAACCACCCGCTTAAAATTGGCTACCCATTACCCCTGTGACATTAAATTAGAACCTCTCATAACAATATGAGAAGGTTCTTGTTTTATAGCATAAGCTGCTTTCCCACCCTCAGGCAGCAAACTTGAAGTATTTTAAGTCTTTTGCTTGGAAAAAAATAGAGTCCAGTCCTCCAGCTGCACATGGCCATCTCAGCACCACGAAAATAGAAACCGGTGCTATCCCAAATGCATAATTCATCCGGTAGCTTGCAGGCATTCATGCAATGCAGCAAACGGCAGTGGCTCCTTCTCGAGCGTGCTGTGGGTGAACAGCAGCACCGGGGTCATGGTGCCTGCTGTTGTGTGCCTGTTCCTAGCTCAGACTCTTCCCATCTTGTGCCCAGCAAGAAAGGTGCCCGAAGGATGAGGCAGCCTGGCAGCCTCACCAGGGCATTCGGGAACTCCTCTGCTTTTGGGGAAGTAAAGGGCGACTTTGCAGCCACTTAAGTTAGGGGCAAACCTAACCTGAGGTTGTCTTGGTTGAATGCAAAGAAAAAAGTTGTAGCAATTAATAAATCTCAACTTTCTGGTATCCTCTGGATGAAAATATATTGATTCAGGCTTTGTAAAACATGATTATGTTCTGAATATGTATAGGAAAAAGCAGTGTTGTAAGCTATATACTGCTATATGACATCTTCCTGTCTTCCTTCCCTCTTCCCCACAAACAAGTATTTGTTTCCCGCCCTCCATCACATCACTGTTAGTCTAGTTACTGCCACCAAAACCAAAGAATTGCGGTCAAGATGGTGCTTGGTGTTGAGTATTAGAGAAGTGCAGCATAAAGTAGTTCATGTTAAAAGCATCTTGTACCTTGTCTACTTCTGAGAAAAATTTACTAGAGCATTTACTAATTTCCATTGGGATACTTAGTATTGCTTTTACTGTTGGTTGTACCTGAGCAAATGCCATTGGCTTCAGTGAAGTTTGTGTTGTAGGAATTGGAGATCTTATTCCAGATGGGAAATGAAAAAAAAAAGCTAGAGCTTTGGAGACACTGAAGGATGGAATAACCTCAGGTAAAAAGGAGAGTACGGAAAGGTGGTGTTTTTCTTAGAGAGTGAAAGCATGACAAAGATAGCTGATCTGTTACTTGTTTTGATAATAAATACATGCACATCTATTTCTCTACTACTTTGATTTATAGGGGAGTAGACATTGAGCAACAAAAATAAATATGGTGTGACAGAAAAAGATAGAAGTTTAGGTGGCATCTCAGCAAAGAAAGGAAATGCTTTGAAGTATGTCCTGTAAAAGTGCATGGTGACAAGCACGCAGAACTTCATTACAATGCCTTTCAAAAGAGATTTATTTTAAATAGACTTCACCAGAGTGATTTTTTTTTTTTTTTAAGTTGCTTACATGCTCACAGCTCTCTTTGTTCTTCTTCCAAGCCAAGCCATTTTCTGCAGGTATATCTCTGTGTACACATAGGATGTAGATTTAGCAGAACTTCATTTATATGGCAAAGGAAAGTGCTTTGGTCATGCTCAGTATCCACTGATAACTTAGATGGATGCAAAGAAGTATTGACTGTTTCATGGTTATGGCTTAATGAAATTAACCCCCAAATTAAGTGGATGCTTGAACTGGCGAAAGGGCATTCAGAGAATTGTGATCATCTTAATTTCCCAAGTACATCCCTAGTGCCTACAGTGAGGTGGACAGCCCTCTTGCCTGAGCCCTGCCACCAGCTTCCCCTGGGGCTCATGCCCCAAGCCCCCTTGTCACCTCTGCAGAGGTGGAAGAGGGCTGGGATGGCCTGGAGGCTCACAGTTCCTTGGCCAGCTGTGTTCTTGCAGGGGAGCAGGTGAGCTGGGCATGTGGCTGGGAGCCCCACACTGCCCCATGGTCTCTGAGCCTTTCTTCCTCCCATGCCAGGGGGTCTGGGTTACCCTGCCATTGGCGTGTGATGGCCATGTGGGATAAGCACTGCCTGTGGGCCAGGGGCCATGGCGTGGCCGTGTGGCATCAGTAACTGAAGCCAAGATAAATTAGGACGCTTGAGGATTTCAGTCATCGAGGGAGAGGGTTTGAAATAGCAGTGATTCCTTGGGCGGGAGTTCATATCTATTAGTGTGCGAGCTTTGCTCTGCTGGATGATGGTCTTTATTTTGCTGGGATTTAGGAAAATCCCAGTCTCTACTTATGACTAGATGCTGCTGAAAAAAAGGCTTTTGGTTACATAACATTAAGTACTGGTTGATCCACCACCTCACTTGTATCTCTTCAGCTTCTGATCGTTGTTGACCTTTATTTAAAACTTTGTGCAACTATGATAGTTTGTATTGTGACAGGTGGGCTTCTGCTGGGCCTCGTGTTGGGTATGTGCAGTAAGTACTGTCTGGAGAGGCTGGTGGTGATGTGCAGGTTAGATGAATCCCAGGTGTTATTCTTCTGTTACTCTTGCACATATCTCATTTTTAGGACTGCTCAGTTGTTGATGATGCTAAATAAAAAGATCTTAGGGTTTTAAAGTACAAACTTTAGGTGTCCTAAAGTATTTTGGAGTTGTAAATAAGTAAATAAAACAAAAAATAAAGAGAACTTGTATTTTCAGAACAGTTCTTTTCAGCATGAATTAAAAATTAAAAAAAAAAAAGGCAAATCAGATGCAATCCATGACTTAAGCACATGATCTAAGTTAAGCACACTGAGCAAGCCCAAGTGGGGTCCTTGGTGGGACTCCTTGTGCGTAAAATGAGACATGAGTGCAGGCATCTGATAACGGTGCAAGTTCAGAGTCACGGGTGCAAGCTCTAATCCAAAAGTGATAGTAGGTAGAGGGTCAAAACGGACCAAATATGTTCCTTGGAGGATTTGTTGGCTTTATTAATTTGCTCTATTTGCTCCAAGTGTTTTCACAGTTTTGTATTGATCCAAGACAGGCCAGAGCATGCTCTTGTCTGCTGCTTAGTTTATTTATAAATTTACAAAATGATATAAGCAATTTTAATGCTCTGAAGGGAAGAGAAAGTGGTACAAAATTCAGTATAAGCATGGAATGGTATGAACACATAGACTAATACTGCACAGGTTGCTTTATTCAGTGTTGTGTCAGTGAAAAGATGGAAGTAAGGCAAAGTCTCGAAGTGTTATGTTGAGAGGAGCAGGCTGAGCAGGAGGAGCTGACAAATGCAGAGAACAGGCAGCTGGCTGCTTGCAAGTTTGTCCGAGGAACTGCTGCTTCCTATAAAAAGTAAATTTTATATACTGAAGGCAGTTTACGTGCTGTGTTTGGCAATAAAAGTTAGGAATGCAGCTGAGAGGGGGGATGCAGATCACTGCAGACAGATGTGGAATTATCTCAGTGGAAAAGATGAGTAACTCCAGAAAAAAGTGCTGTACAAGTGGCTCCCTTACTTTGGTCAGCCCTTGAGAGAGGAAATCAAAATGGCAGAAGTTTGTGAGTCTTAACAAATCTTCATTGGAAGAAAGGATGTTCCTTCTGTGTTTCATGTGAAGGAAACCAGTGGTTGTCATTGCCTGTGCAGTTCTGTTAACTCGCCATTCCTACGTGTGACCAAATTAAAACATGTGTCAACATTCCCGTTTCAGTTAAGTACTACTTTCCATTCCAAGCTCTCCTTGCTAAGTGTTTGTGAAGCAGTCATGCTTTTCTTACTTGATAACTGGCAATTGCCTGCTCTTCTCTCTTCCCAGATATTCACCCCTACCCCAGACTCAAATTACTAAGCAATGTAGGGATAAACTCAGGGCATCTCCTCTGTCTCTGGTACTGCAGCAGAGGCCTGGCTGAAGCCCAGGCTTTTGGATGGCCACTGCCTTGCTCCTGCTTGAGGATACTCTTCAGGGCAGGGTCAGTGGATGTTTGCAAGGGCTGGAGACTCACTGTGGCATCTGAAAATCTGCAGCTGTAGACTTTAGTCTAGCATTGAGTTGGCCGACTCGCACCAGGTGTAGGTACAGGTGCACATGAATGCCAGCAACATTGCAGAGTGGGTCCTGTAAATCCATGTCACATGTGACACAGGCACTGAGGCCTTAATTCTGCTTTTACATACTCATGGTCCCTGGAAGTTGTTTCTATTTCTGATTCTGCTGTTTCCTACCAGAGAAGCTTTGGTGCCTTATCACATGCAGATCAGGCACAGATGAGTTCTAGTTTATTGAAGTCAAGGGTTTGCTTGAAACTGTGCTCAGTTGCATGTTCCTCTGAAGCCGGTTGTTCTGCCCCTGGCCTGGGAAGCTGGCAGGGTTTGTAGGCACATACTGTTCAGTGAGTGCAGTAAGGTCGTACCTCTGAAGCCTGTAGTCAGTTCTGCTCTGTTTCAGAGGATTTGGCTTTGTCAAATCCTTCCCTCTGCTGTCAAGGCCTGACAGATGAATGTGATTAAAAATAGATCTGGCTGCTAACTGTTTGAATTCCCAGGTGGCTGAATTTTCATGTAATAGGACTTTCACCGTAATTTATCCTCTTGGGGTGTATTAGCGATGAAAAGCTGCCTTTCTGCAGTCACTGATTCATCGTATTTTGTTTTTGCAGTTGCTCAACCTGTATATCATTCATCTTTGCTATTAGGTTGCTTTTGCTACTGAAAAATTTGAGGTACTCTATTGAAGAGAAACTGTACTGGGAAATTACCCCTTTATTTCACCTGCCCTAGTATATCCTTTCCTTCCTTCCTTCCTTGTCTCTCCATTTTTCTCACTGCCATGCCTGCTGCTCCCATGGTGGGGGTCTGTCCTTGGCAATGGAGGGCTGGTCTGCTCACGCAGCTGCCTCACCAGCAACACAGGGAGGGTGGCTGGAGTCTTGGAAGTAGGAGTAACTGGTGTAGACTACATGGCAAAATGTTTTTTCTTTTTGGCAGATCTGCTTTATTTGTCAAATTCCAGCAGCCATGCTTCAAGCAACTCTTGGGGAAGCAGGTTTCCAAATTGTATTGGTGTGGTGACTTAGCTGGTGCCAGCTGTTGGTATGACCTCTATTTGTCCTTCAAAGTCTGTGACAATTGCTCGAGGAATGCTGAGAAAATCGAACAGGCAGAGGAAGTTTTTCCACCTTGTCTTTTCCAAGTGAAGCTTTGGCTTTGGACCTCTCTCCTCTTAATTATGCCATGGGAATACACCTCAGAAAATGTGTGTGAGTTTGAAAGCACAGTGTAATCTGCAGTGTGGGATTTCTGTTAGCATGTCACCTCACTCTGCTTCACTGGCCTTTTGAAGAACTTGACAAGGAAAGTATAATTCATAGTTTATGACTGGTTTATATGGAAACAACAGTATTTTACCATTGTCTCCTATTTTACATTCTCTTACCTTAACTCAAACGACTCAATTTTAGAAAGTGTATGCATTATAAATTAGTTTTCTGTTTCTATATCTCTTACATATATTTTGTGGGAACTTTTTATAAAATATACCTTTTTTAACATTGTTACTTTCTATAATTTTTTCAGTGTTGTGCAATGCTGAATGAGCATTCCTTCTGTTTCTGAAGCATCTTGCCTTTGTTAGTGTATAATGTTTCTGCAATTCATTAAGCTTTATATGAGTTTCTTCATAGTGAATGAAAAGAATTGCAGCTATTTCAGGAATCCATGAATAGCTATTTCATAATAAAAGGCTAATAAGAGAGGAGCATTTTTTTCCTGGTAATCTGAGTTTCAAGAGAGGTGAGTACTGAGAGCTCAGTGTTACAACCTCCTTGCTAGAACTTGATACTTCAGCTGTGTAAAAGAAAGCTGTAGTCTTCAATGAGATTGCAAAGAGATAAAAATACAGATCCATGCTGTGTCAGAGTAATTCTCGCCACAGCACTGAGTGAGCACTGAGGTCTCTTTATCTAAACCGTAAGTGACAGCACTGTTGCCTTCAGCACGGCCAAGAGCTTAGGTAGAAGGAGGGGGACTGGATAACAAGTCCCATTTGAGTGCCTGTAAAAAGCAAACAACTAAATTACTTGCAAATTCTATAGTATGCTATAAGTCCTTCTCTGTTAAGAAGCATTAAATAATTCTGATTTGGAAAGACATGTCAGGATGACCATTTTACTTTTTAGAAAAGGAATTCTGCTAGATTGCTTTGCTGTGTGTAGTGAATTGTGGTAGCTGCTGTGAGAGCCCTTGAACCTTAATGCCTTCCTTTTAGGAAGTGGTATTGGTAATGGGAAGTTGTTCAGATTAGGTTATATCAGTGCCTGGTTTCTATCAAACAGCTTGGCAGGAATTGCTGCACTCTCTCCTAATAAATTTGTTCCTCTAATGGCATCTCTTTCTAAACACAATCTCAGATGAGATGCTGTAGTACAACTGTTGTTTCATGACAGTACTTAAGAGCGTTGCCTTTATATCGTGGAGGCTTACTGTGCTTTAATTTATTTATGTTTAATTTTTAAGCAGGGGTTCCCTTGAGCTAGGTACTCAGTTTTACGTAAGATACATAATAAGTAAGTATTAGATGTGGATGATTGTTTTACTGGCTATGGATTTTCACTGTATAATTAAGGTTAATGTTTCCCTAAACTTATTTGGTTTTGTATCCTTTTCAATTAGTGTCTGATATAGAAGATAGGTTTGTATGCTACCACTGCTCTAATTTTTTTTTCTACTGTGATTTAATTATTTCTGAGGGGAAAAAAAATCCTTCTCGTTTGGCTTCAGTGTTTCAGCAACCTATATAACCTTAGAGGAATATGCTAAAGCCTGAACTTCTATTTTTTTTCTCTTGCCAGTGGTTGTCAAGAACAAGTTCCCATAATTTAAGGCTTCCTCTCCAAGGGCTGTAGTATTGCCTGTGCTTTGGATTCAGCCCACACAAGGGAGAGGTGTCATGGTTTAACCCTGTCCAGCAACCAACCACCAAGTGAGATCAGGCAGAGAAGCGGAAGGGTAAAGGCTGGAAAACTTGTGGATTGGAATAAAGACAGTTTAATAGGGAAAGCAAAAGCTGAGCACACAAGCAAAGCTAAGCAAGGAATTAATTCATTACTTCCCATGGGCAGCCATCCCCAGGAGAGCAGGGCCCCATCAGGTGTCACGGTGACTTAGGAAGACAAATGCCATCATTCCAAACATTTCCCTTTTCTTCCTTCTCCCCACTCTGTTTACTGAGCATGATGTCACATGTTACGGAATAGCTCTTTGGTCAGTTTGGGCCCTGGCTGTGTCCCCTTCCATACAACCCCAGCCCCCTGCCACTGTGGTAGTAGAAAAAGCAGAAAACACCTTGGCTCTGTGTTTAAGCCCTGCTCAGCAATAACAAAAACATCTCTATATTGTCAACCCTGTGTTCAGCACAAACTCGAAACACACTCCTATGCTTAACCACTGTGGAGAAAACAAGTTCCATCGCAGCCAAAACCAACACAGTGGGTTTCATTACAGGTGCTGAAGAGGGGACATCTCTCAATCAGTAGTTCCAACAAAATAAAGGTGTTTTTTTTCCTGTTGCCAGAAGCAGCGTTAGGATTTCACTGTTTAAGAAAGTTACCCCAAATAAGTCTAAATTTACGTGTAGTACTTAGGCTGTATCAATTTTGAAAATAATGCTCATTCCTTCCTTAAGTAAGAGACATTTGATTTAATGCTGCTGGTTCAAGGCAGTATCAGGAAGACACAGACAAACTAATCTTGCCTGTGTATTTGAAATCAGTAGAAGCATTTAAATGGTGTCTCACTTTGCACAAGAAAAATTTTAGGCCCAGATAAAAGAGTTCATTGAGCAAGTTTAAACTTGGAACATGTTTTCTGCCTTAAAAGGACAGAACATAGAGTATAAGCAGCTTGCTAGTGACTTCTAGATACCTGGGACTGTTATTGCAGCAACCACACTTCATGGGAAAATCAAAGAAATTTAGAAGTATAGCAAGTTTTCTAAATTTCTAAATAAAGATTTTTTTTTTAATCCTCTGTTTCTTTCCCCATGCCCCAGCCTGTGCTAAGATCCTCAGGCTGTTGTGAGGAGTTTTTGTTTTGTTTTCTGTTCATCACAAGAGTTACTTCTATTGAAAAGAAATTAAAAGCCCCTGTGGGAATGGCTGTTCTGTGGGAAGCTGTCAAGGCTTCCTAATTGTATATGCAGTAAAGCTTATATGATACTTTCACAAAAGTTAATTGCTCATATGTTTAATTTAATCACAGAATTCAAGCCTATAAAGGAATTAAAATCTGGGACTTGTCCTTTTCTGGTGATGGCTGGATTTTGTGAACGGGGTTTTGAGTATGTTTCTTTTGTGTCTATATGTGTGTACAGGTTTTTGGGGTTTTTTAAAATCTAAAATTGTCCTTTTATCCCCTTTGGAATTATTGCAGTAAAGGAAAATGCCTATTTTTAATAGAAGTGAATGAGTTATGGTATACAGTTGTGCTTTTTATTTTTTTTGACTGCCTATACAAATTAAATTCTGCATACCATGCTGCAGTGTGCTAGTAGACAGTCTGATTTATGGTTGAAGAAAAATACCATTGCTAGTGGTTTTGAGAGCCTGGGAAGGAAGGAAATAGGTAGCCTTTCTGGTTGGTCTTTAGTGGAGTGCTCTGAAATGCTTGGACTTCAGTCAAGAGAACAAAAGCCCTCTTGTTGAATTATGTGGTTTTGGGGTGTGCCTACGCCCTAAAAATGTCGTAGTAGGATTTATTTTGGAAGCCTTATTTGGAGCTTTCATCACCACCTTGATGAGGAAGGGAGAGCTACTATCAACTCCCCTGTCTGGCCAGTTTCTGGCTTAATCCAGCCAAGACAGAAACATCAGTAATAAGGCATTAGTCTGGGCAAATTTTACCTGGACCTATGTTTCTGGCCTTGAAGAAAGAAAGAAAGAGATGTTCGCTGAGATTTTTTGCTGATGTCTGTGTAAATATGGCTGGTGATCTGTACAGTGGGAAACTCTGGAAGTAGAAGATCTACATGTGTTTTAACAGAGGCAGCTGGTAATGCTTCACTTTGCTGTCTTCAGCTGCTCTTTTTCTAGCTCCAAGAAGGATTGCAGCCTTCAAGTCCTTCCTAACATACTTTTCACTATGGCAAAGGGGAGGAGGATTGTTCCTTCTGCAAGAAGCTGTGGCTCATGTAGCAGCCTGCCTCCCACAGCCTCTGACAAGGAAGTGTCAGAGGCAGCAGGGGATGAGAGGAACTTAGTGATCTATAGAAAAGCTCCACAGGGAGAGCTTAGACATGTCCCTTCACTGTGCAGGAACTATTGCAGATTCTTCAGGTTCTCTTGCAGATTCTCCCAGAAGCAGGGAGAACCAGTTTAAGGAAATCTAAGTTGTGGGGAAAAAGGCGAAGATTTGGGTCCTTGGTTTTCTAGTTGTTAAAAAAAACTGTCTAATAGGTTTGTGTTACAAAGACATTAGTGTTCTTCTCACTTCCTTGGCAACAGGTTACTTAAATTCGCTTTGAAGGTTTGGAAACTTTCTGTTCTTGGCATTTTTAGTTAAAAAAAACAACCTGATGGGGAAAAAACATTCTGAGTGTAGGTCTTGTATGCTGTGTAATCATCTTGCAGACATGGGATGCAGAAGTCTATGATGATGTCTGCTGCTGTGAGGAGCATCTGGGGATTTGGCTCTCCAAAGCTTGCCTTACTGTGCAGGGGCTGCTGCTGCTGAGGGGTGATAAGCCAAACTTTGTTTATGTTACAAAACTGAGCATTCCAGAAGTGTTTCAGACATCTGCGCAACTTCATTCAGGGTCTCTTGTCTGGTATGCCACAGACCAGTCCCCAGTTCCGAGACAGCCTCCTCCTTCTGCCTGCAAATCGAGGCATCCCACCATGGGACACAGAAGATAAATAATCTTAACTTTTTTGTGACATTTGAGATACCTTCTGGCACTGGGAGGTTCGCACAGTCCAGTCCTGGAAGGTGCGATGGGACCTGCAGGAGGCACATGTCCATCTGGAGCAGTAACTGGGAACAAGGCAGTGTGCCTGAGGCATCACAAGCAGTGCTACATGCCTGTGTTTAGGAAGCGCCACAGGGCTACCCTGGCCACAGCTACAAGATTTCCAGTGATTAAAATAGGATTTTGGGCACGGAGCTCAACACAAATACCTGCCTAAAAGAAGGTGTCTCTGAAGCTGAATGCCTCATTTTAAGCCTGGCCCTGTGGGCAGTTTGGGCTCTCCAGGAGTGGGTTTTAAATTCTCCATGCTTGTTTGTGCTTTTTCTCTTTTCCTTTTTCCCTATTGCTGATGAACAGCGATGGTACTTCAGCTTGGGGCCAGGAAGCACGCCAGTATCCTGTAATTGCCTCTCAGACATTTGTTGGGAAGTTGCTTCTGTGTAATTGTCTTGTTTTGTTCTCGGCTTGTTTGTTCCCACAGCCTCCTATTACATTAGGACAATTTGTCCCTTTTGGAAGGTTTTCTAAGCCACTGTAAGGTAATTTCATCTGTGCTGACCAGGACATTATTGTTTGTAAGTGCATTATATGGAGGTATCCTTAGGGAGTTTTCATACTGTGTGGGCATTTATCAATAGCCTGGGTCGAAAGTGAAGAAGGTGGCACAGGAATAGGAACTGGAGTGCTGTCTTAGGAAGTAAGTTCGTATTGTCTGCAGGTGGAATAGGTGTATAATTACAAGAAACTTCAAGCACTTTTTAACACAAGCACAACTCCCTTTTAGGGGCTGGCCTTAGGTCAATTTTTCTGCTATTCTGTAATTGATAGGTATACACAGCTCTTTTACATAGAAGAGAACTGTGAATTTTGAACTGGTTTGACTGGTTTCTGTCCCATGTCATGATAGATACAAGATGTTTAATTTTAAGCCTTAGTAGCTTACACTTCATTCTCACTGTGCATGAGAAGATATAGTAAAATACACAGTCTGCAGGTTTTACAAACCATTAGATCCTTCTGGGATAGCGCAAGTCTGAATAGTTGTGTGTCTTGAGAATTTCAATGAATGTATCACAATGCAGCTACTCCTATGGTTTCCTTTCTTCAAAGTGGCACATGAAAAATCTTATTTCTAAAACATTACTATGTTCAGTGTGCATTCTCTACACACTGGATGGCATTCAGAATGGATCTGTGTTACTATTGATTTTGTGACTGTACAGGGATTAAGATCTGGAGGAGTTACAGTTCTCCAAGTGTGGAACAATATCATTTTCGTAGCAGTCAACAAGTGATTATAAGAAGCAGACAAAGAGGTAAAAAGTTTACCTGGAAGAATTTTTTTGGCACATAATGCTGTGCTAATTATCCAACAGAATTGGTTTTCTATACAGCCAAGTCTGCACATTTAGTTTCATGACAGTGGCATCCAGGTGCCTATATAGCTGAAATAGCTGCTCTTGTACATGGCCAGAGAAATACAGCTGCTTCTTCCTTAAAGAGCTCTGCAGTCAGGAATTATGCTGTGGTTGCTATTTTTCCCCTTCCTTACAAACTGTCCAGAGAAATGAGTACTTGCTTGTTCCAGCCCAGGGGCAAGTCACCGACTTGGTTGGGTTGTACTGTGTCATTGCAAAGGAACAGAGGTCTCTTATTGGAACCATCAGTTGCACAAGTATGTGTCTGCAGCCCCAAGTCATGGGGTTTGGGTTTTTCTTCAGTGCATCTTATGGCAGCTCTGAGATACTGAGGTTTTTTCTGAGTCTTGTAAATGTGCTGCTGTCACAGTAATTGTTCCCTTGGAAGATGCAGATGATCTGCTGGTTTTGCAATGTGCCTCTCTATCATTATTCCAAAACTCATTCAGACCTACTGGAACCTGGTGTTACACGTGCTATTTCAGTCAGAGTTTGACTCCCTTGCTTATCACGTGTCAGAAAGACTGTTCAGCTGTTAACTGAGGAATCTGAATTCAAATGTAAAATCAGGACTGTGAGCAGCCTGCTGGAGAAGTATACCTCTCTTCACTGATGTGTAGAAGGACCTTTTGGTCCTAAATTCAACTACTCTGAATAGAAGTAAAGTCAGGTGCTTGAAATACACAGTGACTTTGTCTCTCCACCTCCTCAGTCTCATCTGAGAGTGCCACTGTATTAAAGCTCTGAACTGGATAAACCAGCATGAGGCCAGTAGATTCAAAATTCCAAGTGAACTCTATTTGTAGTCATTAAACCTAATTGTACATAGGTATTGAGAGGGAAAGGAATGTGCATATGACTCTTCAAGGACTTGCTTTGATCCCTTGTCTCCCTGTGCTGAGCAGAGAGACACAGTGAGTAGGAGTAGATGCAGATAACACTGGAAAAATACATTAGGTTTCATCCAAAGCTTATGTTATGTTTCAGGCTGTGGCACTTCTCATGAAGCTGGCTGAAACCCCCAGCCCGTGTAAGAGACACCATTGAAGTTGGGTGACTGCAGTCAGCAGCAAAGCTGAATGAGGGGCAGTGCCCATCTTGTGAGCTCCTGGTCCAGCCCACCATTCTGGGCATTTGCAAGACACTCAGAATTTATTGATGAATAAATACATGGAGCAGGAGCTGGTTTTAAACCAGTTGTCCTCTGAGACGTGTGAATTCAACCACTGATGATACCCCTGTTAGGGACAACTGTTTCACTTTTGCCACACTAAATTGAATGGTGTAACCTAGTGTGTTTGTTGGACAACCTGTCTGACCACTTCAGAAAAAGCAAGAGTCTCTGTCACACGAAGCCTGGCACTGGGGCAGGGGTGACAGTGTCACCTTTTTGGTATCAAAGGGGTGAACAGGTGGTGGATGTTAGTCATGCTTCATATACCATGTCAGAGGGAACTCTGCAACAGCCTGTGGACAACAGAATTAAGGAAGGTGGAAAGGTTGAGCATTAATCCACTCTGGAAGCCATCCCTCGCATAAGAGGGATGGCCTGGGCCTCCTCACGTCCAGCTGAGGAAGCAGTGTAATCCAGGTGTGACCCTGTCACAAGGTGCACTGAGCCTCTGGGAGCTACCTATCTTTAGCTCTGGCCTTGCTCTAACCTGAATCCTGTACCTGGGTCAGAGTGCCCACGTGTACCTTTTTGGCCTTCCCCTGCTTAAATGGAAACACCTTCAGTTTTCTTGAGCAGGGAGGTCAGCTGCTGATCTGCATAGCTTTTGTGGCAGTGTCTGTGTAGCTCCCTAGAGCAAGGGATACTTAGATGTTAAGCAAAATATGTCAACACAGATTGCATTGTTAAAAGAAGTAAGCCTTTGAATACTCAGCACCACAGTCTTAATCCCACAGTCATGACAACATCAAGCAACAAGTCTGAGAAAGATGTCGAGTTTGATGCTGTTGCTTGGGATGGCCTCCAGCCGGAGCAGCCAGACTCCACTGGTGGCATGGGACCGCAGCTGCATCTTGTGCTTTCTCTGAGCACCTCTATTCTGAGGTGCTGAGGATTCAAAAAGTATGAGGATGAGGGCTCTCATGGGTTACTCTGCTTTGCTTTGGCAAGTCCTCAGGGTATTTATTGCAATGGTGCATTCAGAGGGGAAGTAAAATGCCAAATAGCTGCCATAACTGGATGTTTCATGGTACTTTCTGTGCTTTGCTTTGGAAATACAAGCCTGAGATGTGACATGTGCCAGGATCACTGTGAATGCAGACTGAATCTGTGTTTAATTCCTCTTTAGAGTTGGGGTATAAACAAGAAGTATGTGCCCTGGAAATTTTTCCATCTACTTGCAGAGAAGCAGTAGTGGAAACTCAGCATTGTGACTGATTGATTACTTACAGATTATAGAGCAGAAATTGCACACAGTTTTACTGTTTAAACACCGCTTGGTATTAAACCACTTTTCCAGCAGACTGGAAATGCAGATGTCCATTTAATCTGTTTGGCTCCTTCAGTGCTGCATAATATCGTGAATGACAACCTTCTCCAGCAAAATGGAAACCTTCAGCTGCGTGATTCAATGGAGTAGGCTTGAAAGTCAGGGAGAAGCTCGCTCCTTTTAGCAACTCTTTCACTGACAGGAGCTTTAATTTATCGATGATAGGGCTGGTTATAAATTGGGAATGGGATATCCTAAGATATATAGGATACTATATATCTTGTTTATAAATCAATGGTGGATATTAAGTTAATTTCCTACGATATTATAAGATGGAGCAATGGTGTGAGGTATCCTAAACTATCCCTTTATTTGAATCTCATGTACTGATATTTAAAGAGAACAAATGAAAAAACCAGTACTGTTGCCCCCATCCCTCAGCATACAGTCTGTATGTACTGAGGTTTTGTGCTCAGATCTCTTAAGTGCCGCTTCTACCCTTTTTTTCAGCAAGTGCTGAAGGACTGCTTTTGGCTTTTCCCTACCCAAGTGCTTTCTGTTTTGTGATACCTCTGAAATGTGGCAGTAATGAGCACAGAGAGGGAAACAACACAGCCCTCTCTCATCCTCACAAAATAGGGTTTCAAAAAAACAGGTCCCTGTGGCTGGCCACTGTCTAGCTGAGCTTGCGCTGGAGCTGCCACAAAGCGACTGCGGACAAATTAGTGTCTAGTGGGAGTGTGCCTGGAGATAGCTTGCTGGAAATTTCTTCACAGCTTTCTGATGACAAAATGAGATTTTTTCTGTCTGAATGCGAGTGGTGTGCCACTTCGAACTGACCCTGCAGGGAAAGTAGTGAAGAAAATGCTGTATTTTCTGTAAAAGCAGGCTGCAGCTTGACTGGAGGGACGCCTTTGGCTCCCGGTGCCGTTTGCTGCCTGCCTGAAGCTGGTGGCTGCTGGGATGGTGCATGTGAGGAGCAGCAGCATTCCCAGGGCCAGTAGCTGCAGGTGCTGTGGGCAGGGGTCAGGTAGGATGGACCTTTGAATCTCCTTTCTGCTCCATGGCCTGCCATGGAAAAGGGAGTGGTCTCCAAAGCAGACTTTGATAATATTAGACCTGCAGAGCATGGCTTGGTCTTTCTTTTTAAAATTGTAAACCAGTTCGTGAAGGACATGGTGTTTGAGGAGAAAATAAAGAGCAAGTTCTGACTTTCTGGGAGGCATCGAGGCTCCTGACATGGCCCTCACTCCAGAAAGTGAGACCTGAGGTGTTATCTCACCACTTGGTGCTGTGTTTTATGTCACTTTTTTTGGTGATGTTCTTCATATACATTCATTTTTCTCCCTTCAAACTTAGAAAGAATGCAATGGAGGCTTGTTAAGCCTTTCAGTTGCACTCATCTGAGCTGTAAGCCAGCAGTAATCGGCTCTCCCAGCCCATTAGAGGCTTCCCGGGGGATTGCTGCATGGGCCTGTGTGTGTGTACATGTAATTAGTGGAGGAAGGACAGTCCCTGTCTGGAGCTGGGCTGGGGCTTTGGTCTCCAGAGGGGGCCGTGCTCTGTCAGGCTGTGAGGTGAGCAGTTTCAGCACAGCAAAATCGGTAGGTATCAGCATATCTTGATGAGACAATTTTTTCTGCAAGCCAAATGCAGCTATGATATTTCACTGGACAAGTATCATTAGTGTTGGTGGGATGTGTCCAGTATGGAGTCAGTGTTTTTTAAAGAAATGAAATTATTTGATGACTCTGCTTTATCAAGTGGCAGTAGCTATTCTGTTCCTCTGCCTAGTGGCCTTTGTTTACCGTGTCATCATGAAGTTGAATGAATTGACATGACTTTAATTTTAAGCAGAAATGATCTTCACCTTCTCAGTTCTCAAATGGTTCTTGGTCATCATCTGCCCTTTTTCAGTTGTCCCTGAGAAAGGCATGGGAAGGTATTTTTCTGATGTCTTCTGTCTTGTCAAAGCGAGTAATCAGATGCTGCCTTCCGTCATGTAATATGGGCAATCACCTCCTTATGTTCTTCTTCTTCAACCTGCCATAAAAAGCTGCTTCTATTTCTGTTGTTTGAAGAATTGTATTTATTGACAGCTTCTTGATCTAATTTGCTCATATATGTTTATGAGGAAACCTGCTTTACACACTTCATGCCCTCTCCTTTGAGGAGAGGTTTATGCTCGATCACTCCTGAATGCTTTCTACTAAAATCACATTATGTGAGCATTCTATACTTCTAGCTGTATAGATGCTTATGTTAAAATGTTGATTTGTGTTGCATTGCTATCATTTGAAATGCAGTTCTTTACCTCTGTTTTCTTAGATGTACATATGCAAGTTTGTGCTAGTAATGCTGCAAAACTATTCGGCATTGTCTTGCAGTGGTCTGAGTGTCTTGCTGTATGGTCTCCTTAAGCAGACTTTTTAAACCTTCCCTCTTTGCCCTTGGATTTTTTTTTTAAGCTCACGGAACTCAGAGAGGTGAGCAGGTTGGTGCAAGGTCAAGTCTGTTAAGCAGCTGACATCCATAACACTTAGGCTGATGAAACCCCTTTTTGCTTGTTCCATTTCTAACTGCTGAGTGACCCTTTTCCTGAAGCAAACAGCAACAGGAACTAAGAAGCTTTCTAATGCCATCAGTGTAGCAACCTTTTTTATTGCTTGCATAGAAAAACATGTGGCTTGAATTAAGGCTTTGTTATTAATCTTGGGATACCCTTGCAAAGTGAAATTGCTTTAGACATATCTGCAATGAAAACTGAAGGGAATTTGTCCATTTGATTGACAGCTATATGGAGCAGATTATGTGCTGTATTTTTGAAGCAGAACTCTTGGAAATAAGGTGCAGATAATTGGAATGTATCTGTGCTTTATCTAGAATAACACAGGGTTGACAGGTTACTTTTTCATTGTGTCTGCTATTTTTGTGAACTTTTAAGCATGTTAAGTAGCAGAAAGATGTTAGTGCTGAATTAGTTGCTCCTATAGGACATCGGTTAAAAGCTGTTTTGATGGTACTCGCAAGCATTACAGAATCGATAACTTAGAAAACATCCATTCTTTCCATTCTCTCCACAAGGTACAGGTTTAACAAGGAAATGGAAAACTTGATCTAATATCCAGAAATAAAATATCACTAGCAAAGACTTTGTGAATTAAAGTTTAAATCTCTTTCTTTACCCTTCTCCCCGGGCAGCTTCCACTGTGTATCTTGGCCCTCAGCTGAGAGTCTAGTTATCAAGTCTGTTACAGAAGTTGGTATCAAATCTAAATCTTCTCTGTGCCTGTGTGGGCTGTCAGTTGAGTAGATTTTACGATGTGTCCTTGGATTAAAACAAGGTACGTCCTAGTAGTTCCGATGAAACCAAGGGATAGTATGGGTCACTGGGCACACAAGCTTTGAGATACAAAGCTTCAAAGTAAAAAGTACAAGCAAGAGCTGCTCCCTCAAACAGGATCGCCTCATAAATATTTTTGTAAATAGAAAAGTAGAAGATGCATTGTTGCTGTGACCCCCGCCTAGCTCTCTGCCGGCTAGCGATGGCAGGAGTCCTGGGGCAACATTCCCTGTGGGTCNGGGGAGAAGGGGAAAGATCCAAGCGGAAAGAGAGCTTCATCCTCCTCCTCTGAGCATTCCCTTATCACAGTTTTGAAGGGCCCGCGGGCCCAAGGCTTGAACCAATGAAAAGCTCACAGGGGAGGGATCAAAGGCAGGGTTACATTTTAGGAATACACCATACGTTTCGGAAGGGGGAAACAGAACAAACCATTCAAAGAAAAATACATCACCACAATGCCTGGATGTGCCTGCTCAACTGTGGCTGTTCATAAGTTACATCCAAGGAAGACCTCTGTGCTAGCACTGGCCTTCTCTGTTGATATGTCCAGGCATGGGCCTGCAGAAAGACCATGAGATTGCTTTTTGATGTATGCTGATATGTATCAGGTTGAGATTTACTTTTCCTACCATGCCAAAGAAATCTGGTCCTCAAGGTGGAGACCTTTATCTGATAAGGGATTTAAGAATAGAGCAGAGTGTTCAGGGTTTGAGTTTGAAGTATGAAAAATTTACCTCTTTGTTGCTCTCTTCCTCACCTCCCAAGCCAGGTGATGTATTTTCTCACTCAGTAGGTAAATACACTTGCCAGGTTCAGTTTCTCTACTGTATATATATAGTTCAAACAAGGCAAAAGAAAGTGTGCAAGTTAGAGAGCATGGTCCCAAAAATAAATGGATGCAGTCTGTTTTGTCTGCTGTGCATTCACATTGCCCCCCACTTCAGGAGGTGGCTCAGGTGCATGGAAGAATTCCTGGCAGCAGGGCAGTGATCTGCAGGGTATTAGAAGCATATCAGGAAAGTGGAGGAATACAAGAAATCAAAAGAGAATTTGACAGACCTCATTCTGGTTTCTGCTTAGTAGCTCACTGTTTTGTACTGTGTTGTAAGCAGTGCTTTAGCCATTACACAGACAAAGCCTAACAAAGAGACTTGCTTGCTGGCAGAAAGTTTCCTTAAAATAACTTACTGAGGATAAAGAGGCTGCCCAGGTCAATAATGCTGTGAAATCCTCAATGTGTAACAGCTCCAGGAGGTTTTGTAGGCATATAGATTTTTAAAAGCTTTAGACTGTTGATAAGGCACTGAAGATTGTAGAGTGGTGCTAACCTTGTATTGATGGTGCTGGGACAGTTATATGAAGATTTGAGATTTGTCTATAGAAATACTGAAATCTTTGTTCCCTCCAGCAGAATTCTGATTTAAAGTATGAATGCTAGAAAGAAAGAAAGAATTGTTCTTTGTTAGAAGATACTTAATACTGTTAAAGAGTCTTTGTTGTATTTTACTCTTCAGTCAGATCTATGGCTGTTAAAAATGCCGTCAAACAACTTACTTGGCTTGCTTTCCACTGAATCAAAGGAAGTAGATTTATCTAATACAGTGTAATTTATCCCTGCCTTCATTATGAATGTATTAATTCTTTTGGTTCTAATTTTATATAGCATTATTTTTAAAACATCAGCTGAAGGTAATCAATATGAAGCTTATTTCAGTTTTATTAAAAGTAGTTGTTCATGATAACTGGGAGAGATTGTTATCACTAAAACTTCAATTAAACCAACAGCTTTCTTAACCATGCTTTAAACCAAAAAATTATGTTCTGTTTGAAGGTGATCCCTTATGTAATTCCAGTTGAAACTTTGATAAATTCCCATATCTTCGCAGTTTTTTGATCCATGTTCTGCCATGTCCATGTGCACATCTCACAGGGAGGCAGTAGCACAAGGGAAAGAAGTAGGAAAGGGAAACCTGTGTAGGAAATCTAGCATTAGCCCTTCCACTGCTTGTGGAGTAGCCCTTTTATTTTAGTGTACCTTTTACTGTGCAGTTTTAGCCTGATGCTCCCCATGTCCATGTACATTTGTGGGAGTTTTTAAGAGCAGACATGTTAGCTGGTTCTTCTCGGGAATATGAATGCTTGTTAATTGTTACAGAGTGTGGAAGTGCAGGTACGGAGGCTCACAGCAGACTGCCTCATCAAGGCTCTGCCTTGGTTTGTCTTGCTGTGCAGTTGATGTGGGCAACTATGTGGGGAGAAGTTCCTAACAATACAGTTGAAATTATCTTTTAGTGGTTCTGCTCAGTATGTCCAACTAGTTTCTGAATGCAGCTCTGGGCTGTGTCTGTCTTTAGAAGAAACTGTAGCCATGGTTCCCTTGTCCAGTCTGATGCTGCACTGCAAGCCCCAGAGAACCGGCAGGAAAGTCAAAGACAGAGGGAGGGTAGGAGGGAAAATCCTTCCTTCTTGCCTCAGCCCCAGCTGGCTAGGAATTTGTCTGGCATTGCTGGCAGGATGCTGTGTGCTCCCCCAGCACAACCTGTCTGCCATCTTTGGCTGTGCTTGTGTCAGTGCTGCACCAGTTCCTTCTCCCTGGTGGAAGGAGTGGAGTTGTGCCTGAGGGGCAGCATACCAGACAGAAGACTGCTTCTGAAGCCACATAGCCTGTACAAGCCATCCTATCTCTGATTTCACTCAACTGCTTTTATAGTGGAAGTTATTAGAATGATGTTTTATCCCATGTGAAGTAAACTCATTTCTTATCTTTGTAGGCATCAAAGAGGATGTGAAAACCAAGCCTTTGTAGCAAAAATTCAGTGAAGTAAGATGGGATCAGAGTGCTGAATCCAACAATTTAATCTTGGAACCAGTGAGATGAGTTGACACCTGGAAATAGCAATAAAATAATCTTTGTTGTCTTTCTGTTTGGGGATCTGGAATACAAAGAGGTATCTCACACGGATGTACTTGGTGTCCCAGTGCTGTCTGTGTTTGCTGTCAGTGTCTGAGAAGACTATACCAGTGGAAAGAGTAGCAGTGATACCATTTATCTGTCTGGCAGCAGAGACTGTGGCCTAATTTAACCAAGTTTTGAATTTACCAGTGCTTTTGACCTAGGACAAACTAATCCCGTACCTCTGTGCTTCCAGCCACCACCCATCAAGTTGGAAGTAGTTATCTGAATAAATGAAGTAATTGTTTTCCTGGACTGGAAAAAGAAGTCAGGACATCCAGCATGTTCTGGCTAATGCAGAATTGGCATTGATCTGCAGTTCAGTTTACATTTTGCATCATTATACAGTACCACTTTTGAGCTGAATATCTTCTCTACTAGCACCCAAAGCGGTATAAAAATGATGATTTGGGGGGTTTTATACATTTGTTTAAAGGGTGAGTAATTGTTCTTGCGTTGAGTGCCCAGTCCGCATATTCTGTTGCAGTGAAACTGAGAGACCTGGTACAAAGGTATTTCATTTAAGCATACTTACAGCTTACTTGAGCTCTAGTTTCCTTAACTAAGAATCTAGCGATGTGCTAAATGTGCTACCACCAGCATTCCTCTCAGTTCTAGAGAATCCAGGATTTCTCTTCATTTAGTGGAGTTTATCTTCTGAAATAGGTTGCATGTGTTTGTAGGAGGGAGAGAAGTTCCTGCAGCTAATTGCTACAGCTGCACACAATTTTAGAAAGATCATGCAGATTGTAGGTGTACCAGTAGTCATTTTTCTGCTTGTGGGGAGCTTTGGTGGGATGTCACCAGGAGTGCTGGTGGCTGCAGGTGACAAACAGGAGTGTCCACTGAGATAGTCGCAGACCTTGTTGTTCAATGAGTAAGGCCCTGTTGATTAACAGATTATGCATTACAGAACTGGAAATACACATTCCTTAAACCTGTGAAGGTGATTCCTCCTCATCTCTGACAAATTTCAGTTGTCATGCATAACACTTGCTAGCAATATTTAATTGCTGTTTAATGTAACCATAATAATGTAGTTGTTTTATATGTAATTTTCCTGTTTATGCAGAAGGAATGTAATTGATTGAGACAGTTCATTGCTAATGCTTGCTACCAATGGCAAAGAGATCTTAATTTAAATTATTATGTGTTAGTTGACTCTCAGTTCCACACATGGGGTTATTTTGTTGAAATCCATGGACTGGAAAGGAATCAGTATGGGGCTTCTGAAACCTGGTGGAGGTTTGCAGTGCTCCACTACGATTGATTACAGCTGCTTTTGTACAGTTTTAAAAAGAACAATCTGTATTAAAAACATTATTCTTTGGTATGAACTAGAACAACTCCAAATAGGTTTCCATGGGGTCTGCCCTGCAATTTGACCACTTCAAGGGATTGCAGTAATCACCAGTGGGCCAGGGCAGTGAGGCAGAGGAAAGGCTATTAGGTGGGGAGTTATTGGCATGCATGCCAAAGAGGTTACCCTGGCAGCTTTAATCATTCATCCACACTCTCAAGAGGAGGGAGGAAAATATAAGTGTTAGTTCTTCTGATTGATTAGCAAAAAGGATCAGTAAAGCATGAAAGGAGAGGGAAGGTGTGCGTGGAAGAGCCAGTATGCATTAGACTTAAAAGCACTGACTGGGGCAGGTACTTCAAGTTGTGACCTCTACACCAAAAGCTACCTGCTTTTCCTGTTACTTTCAGACTTGTGACTGGTGATTCAAAGACAGGCTGACCTCTTCATTCAGCATTTTCAAAGAAGTTAATTTAGCCTCTCAGTCATGGCTGTGCCTTAAATTTAACCTGTCTGTACATGGGCTGATGTGTCCTTAAAAAACTGATTAGCATTTTGAGCTGTGACAACAATTTGCATGGTGATTTTGGTCCTATTTTTAGGGAAACCAATGGATGCTTCTTGGAAAATGTGCAGGAAATTGCTGTGCTAATTGAGATAAATCAATCTGTGATGCACATTGCTGGCTGCTGGCTTCTGATGCTGTTTCGCCTGTATATTGCCCTGTCTGGAGTAGCACTTTGGAAGCTGATCCAGCTGTAGCCCTTTAAAATAGTTTCCCTGTCGTATTGTGCCTACGTCAAAGGCAGAGTTGAAGAATAAACTGTTCTTTGCACCGATTGATGGCTTGTCATGAAAGCTTGAAAGGGCTTTGAACCTTGTAATTTGGGGATACCTGGAGAAACTTTGATACTAAACTTCTGCTTCTACGTGGGAAACGGGAATTGATGTGTACTCTAATTGGCTGTTAAGCAGACTTGAGGTTTTCAAGGTGAACGAGACAACTGCAGTGTTCATTTCTGGGTTTCATATACAAGAAGAGACCATTTGGTGTGGAGTTAGAGAACATCAAGCTGAGGGGTTTGCTTAAACAGCACAGCAGTACTGTTTGACTCAGCTGACATCAGATTTGGTGGGCTCCTCTATAATTTCTAAGTAACCATTTTGAAGTTGGAGTAAGTTTTATGTGGTCATGGAATTAGGAATGTCTCTTGGTCCTAACCTGTAGCCTATGTAGAACTGCTCTTCACTGTACTATAGTGGTGGCAAAGATCCATAGAGGTAAAGGTTGGTTTTTGCAGAAAATTACTATAACTGAATGAAAATACAGGTAACTTCCTCAAGGTAGATGATGAATATATCTTTGGAGTGGCATAACTATGGTCTCATTCAGCAAGCAGTCCTTTAATACTACTCATGAGCTTGAGCCTAATTTAATAGCCTAGGGAGGCTATAGCTGATGTGGAGACTGGGGAGGAAGCCGTTGGATCTGTCCTTCATCACAGATGATGCTGTTGGTACTCATGTGTAAGGACAGAAAGCTCTGCCTGGTCTTGCTGCCATGCTTGCTTATCTCTCTCCTGCACCTTCATGCAGCAACCTCTGTCCCACCGTGGGCAAGACAATTTCTGGATTAGGACTAAAGTTTGGTCTCTTTGTGCATCTAGTAGATAAATGATATACAGCTGGAAATCAGACACTGTGAAAATAAATGGAAAGACAGAGGCTTTTCCCATTGGAATTCATCACAAACAGGCCAGAACTTTAGAGGACATCTATCTTTCTCCTCAAGATAGGACAAGCTTCAGCTCCAAAGCTGTAGGCAGGCCAAAGACCCACTAAACACGTCTGTGAGTCTTTATAATGGGAAGAAAAACATTTTTCAATTAAGGTTAAACAAGTTTTCCTGTTACCATTTTAAGTTCTGTTACCACGCAGTGTACCATACGGCATGTAATTGCACATTAGGGAATGTTTCTAAAGGCACAGATGACTGTTAGAAAACAGGCACATGAGTTTCTGTGGCTTTGTGAAGAGTGTGAACTTAAACCTATCAACTTCAGCACTGTAATTTCTTCGGTGTGTGGCCATAGTGAAAAGTAGCTGAAGTGGTGGTGGCTTGTTGGTGTCTCCTTGGATGAAGTGTATTTTTTTCAGTGTGAGCCATGACATAGACTGCTGAAATGCCTGACACCAGCAAGAGTTGTTTTATTAATGCTGTCCCTGTCAAATACGCCTCTGTTTTGGTAATTAGTCTGGCGTAACAGATTGTGTGCATCCTAAAAGCCAGCATATTTAGACTGTTGGCTCTGACATGAGGCAATCTCTGTAAATCAGCTCCTTTGGTACCCTTCTCTGTTGTTGAACACTAGAAGTAGTAGAAGCAGTTTGCAGTACTTGTGTTTATTTTGGGCTCTCTGCCTTTCCTCAACAGCCACGAGCAGTCAAACCCTTTCTTTATGTGTCATGAGAGATTGGAGGCCTAAAGCTATAGTTTTGTGCAGGGTCAGGAAGTTATACATGAGGTACAAGGAGCGTGAATAATGTTTCTGGCAGGTGCTCCAGCCACGGTAGTGGCTCTGCTCTGCACCAAACAGGATGACAGCGCCACTGCTGTCCCACAACAACCCACACCACCATCCCTAGAGGCAAACACTACACTAGTAGGGACACCCATACAAAATCAGTTTGCTCTTCTGCTCTTGGGTGAGGAAGGGCACCGAATGTCCTCTAAGATTTTAAAAATACCTGTGGAAATGAGCTCCCTAGAATGAGTCACGGCAGTCAAGGCTTGTTATTTAATTGGCCAAAGGCATCAGTGGAGGAGGTGGTGGCTCTTGCAATTCAGTCCAGGCAGTTCCTGTCACAAGGCTGGTTTCACACTGGGCATGCAGATGGGCGTGAGGATTGGCAAGGGTTTTAAACCACTTTGAGGTAAAACTGGGAGATGGTAACTGTCAGAATGATTTGGCGGAAATGAGCAATACAGATATCTTCTGTATAAAACCCTTGCTCTCAAACTCAGAAAATTCAATCTGGGGCCTGTTGTTATGGAAGGGATATTTTGGCTGTGATCACAATGACCCGGACTGTGGTGCAGGGCAGCTCTCCTGCAGCCAGTACCTGCTCCACTGATATCGTGCAAGCAGGATGGTGTCTTCAAGGAAGAAAATGGGGATGTTGTGCTTAAATGATGTCACCAGTTATTAGCATCTTATTTCCCAGAAAATCCCACAGCCGTACCTCCCACCAGCACTTCCGCTGAAGGCTCCACCATGGTTGGCACAGTGCACTTGAGGTGGGTTTGCTGGGAGGTCTTTGTCCTGTGAGTCCTTAAAAGTGGGCAATGTCACCTTGAAAGGAAATAATGGAGACTACTTCCCTCCTTTTCTACTGTGGCCAGCTGTAGGGCATATCAGTGAAAGGACAGGCAGACATCTGTACTAAGACAATTAGTGGTAAACATACCTTGTAACATAAAATCCTCTGTCAAAATTACATGTTTGTAGCTAGACACATGTGGGCAGCACAGGAAATTGCAGACTGAAGGAGCCAGTGGAGGTTCATCTCTGAGAACCAGTAACACGATGAGAAGTGGAAAGTGGATGCTCTTCTGGTTGGCATGTTTCTTTGGGAAAACGTGGTTCTTTGAAATGGAAATCTGATTTTGAAGTTTTGTACTTTGTTTTTTATAATTTTTGTTTAAAATCATGCCTCTCATTCCTGGACAAGGTTAACAAACACTTAATGGGACAGTTTCACATTTCCTAGTGTGATGAGGGAAAGCAAAGAACTGGCGAACAGTGATAGGAGGGCACCTGCCAGCTTCAAGGTCAGCAATGCTGAGGTCTGTTAGGACTAAATCCTGTCGCGTGGCAGATCGTAGTTCCTTTTGCAGGCAGCCTAGAGGGAAATACAGCTTCTTCACACCACTGCCTTTTCTCCAGCCTTCAGTGGGAACCTCTGCAATGGCTCTCAGGCTTCAGATGAATGCATTCACATAGTTAGCTTTCCAAAAATGTAGCATATGTGAAGAGTACACCACTCTAGTGAACTCAGACTCACCAGCTGAGCATGCTTTTATACAAGCATATATGAAACTGCAGTGTATGTTAGTAGAAGAGAAAATCTGTTTTCTTTCTCCTTTTTACATGCAAGATCTCTACCTAATCAACAGCTGTAATGCTTGAAAATTTTCAGAGGCTTCTGGCTTAGATATTTGTAATATAACATCACTCTTAAAATATTGGTCTCTGGTTCTCTGCATACTAAATGGGTTACATCTAAAAGAATTCCATCTGGGGGAAACGGGAGGCAAAATATCATTAGTAACACAGCTGCAAACTTCAAATTCTCTGTCCCGTGCATATACCCAAAGACAGAGGACAAGAATTTGAGTTCATCTGTAAATAATAAAGTGTTTCCTTCCACTCATTGCTCAGTGTCTGAGTTTCAACAGCCACGACAGCCATGGTAGACATTACTCCTTCATTGCTGCTCACACCAGCTCTGTTGGCTTCATCCACATGGCATAAAAGTCTTTAATGTCTTACTCCGAAATCACCCCCATGGAATGGGAAGACTGACAGTAACAGCAGCACTAGGAAAGGGAATGGCTGTGACAGGGCACTTTGTATTTTTTTCTAACAAAATATACTATCCATTCCCAAACTTCCCACTGTCTGGTGATTATTTTCAGGTTTTTGTCATTGTAATTTTGATGGATAATTTATGTCTTTCATGAGATGATGGACAGGAAAAACGGGGTTTTTGCTTTGTTTCCTCTCTCAGTGTCAAAATTAGGGTATTTTTTTTTAATGTGTCCTGGATTATCTCAATTTATTTAATTAAAAATTACTTTACATGTAAGATTTAGTAAAATAAAGACACTGAGATTTGTAATTCAACATAGTATTGGTATGGAAATGTCTCTTATCTAGTACTTAATGGGTGCTAATCTACACTGCTTCCACAAGATTTAGATTTATGCCAGTGTAGTCAATAACCAGGCAGGAATCAGTGATCATTGGCATGTAGCATGTGAAGTATTTAGGTCACAGGATTTTGCAGCATTATATTCTTGGAATAAAAATGTAAGTGGGATAACAATGATAGACGAGAATGCAATTTCTGTTGAGGTAACGAGCAGTTTTTGTGGCTTCAGGGCCAGATTAAAGGGGCTGATAACAGAGACATCCTTGCCTGGTGTTCCTGCCGTTTTAATAGGTCTGAAAAGAAGGCTCTTACATAAAAGTGACATGAGTGCTCTCATTTCAATTGTTAGGCACAGGAAATAGTCACTTAAATATTTGGCCTTCATAATACCTAAAAATAGTTTTATGGAACTAGAATTTGCAACCTTTTTTATTTTTCCTCCAAAATATATTGAAATGCTAGTACAGACCTTTCTGTGTCCAAGCCTACTGACAACAGACTTGTTTTTCCAGCTTGTCTTTTGTGGACATCCTGGAAGTAGTCCATGGACCCCCATGGATTCCCAGCTGACAGGCGAGAAAACATTTCTAGAGCAAATACTAAATGAAGTTTATTTTAACATAGCGTAGCATAAAATTTTAAAGTGTAGCTTCAGTGCTTGGTACTGACCTAAACACCATAAGGTATTCTTTTATTTTCATTATTTTTCTCTCATTTTTCTAAGCTTAATCTTCACAGAATTATTTTTAATGGCTGTGGGGTTTTTTGTTAACTGTTGGGCTTTTCTTTTTATTCTGAGCCTTAAGGCAGTTTTCATTCCAAGTGGCCTAAGGCATCTATTTGTTTCTGAGCAACTGGGATAAAAGGGGCAAGCTGTGGGTGTAGAGGGGGTGCTTCTACCCTGAGTCTGCTAGCCAGCTTGCAAAGACAGTGCAATGAATGCATTTATCTATGCAGATGCTTAGAGATTTTTAAGCTAGAATATGCTTCGTTTGCCTTTGATTTGAGAGGGTGCTTGCGTCCTGCCCGAGTTTCACCAGACAAGAATCATTTGTACTGAAACAGGCTGAACTGAGGCAAGGGGCTCTGGTCAGAGAGACTGCAAAGCATCTTTCTCAGGTGGAGCTTGATGTCTGATCTGAATGCATTTGGAATTCACGGTACCATGTATTTCTCCCTATAGTAAATATTGTACTGGTTTTATAGGACTGTGGGGAATAGTTTGCTCATTCTGATGATGATGTGCCGTTCACAGTACTAGATATTAAATAATGTTTCACATTGTATTCTTTGCATCCTCAGAATAAAATACAACAGATGCTCAAATTCCTGCTGAAAGCTACCCAGGCTTCTCTTCCATTTCTGTTCCTCTGTGTTCAGCTGGTTTAAATCCTGAGAACATCTCTGCATAGTGAGAAATACAAGTTTTTGGCAGCTGAAGAGACATAATTCATTGAAAGAAAGGGAGTGAATATGGTGGTGGGGAGCCTGGCTGACCAGGCACTTGCAACTTGGGCTGGGTTGGGTTAGCTGCTCATCTGTCTTACAGAAACTGAATTGTTAGAAGAACTGTCATGAGCCATTTCTGTCTTCTCTGAGTTCTGGGAGGCTGGAAAGAGCAAGAAAGCAGGGTGGTCGTTTTGAGGGGGGAAGGAGAAGCAAGTGTTTTGTTTGGTTTTTGAATCCTACTAAGTTTGCTTCTGATATAAACAGAAGTTGAAAATTGTCTAGGGAATAAATTTATTGGTAAGTTCATATTTTTACTGAACACTAAAAATTCTGGGCATGGTTGTATGATGCTTCTGTTCTCATGAAGACTGGTTTTCATTCCCTTACTTTTGCAAACTCAGGCTGTTTCTCACCTCTTGCCAAAAGCAATTTCCATTGCTGGGAAATTCCTACATGTAGATCTTCAACTTTTTTTCCCCAACTTAGCATTGGGTAACATTTACTGCCTCTGATCCCTTTTGAGTATTGTATGCCTTTTCTACACTCACGGCCAACCACCTGCATTTCCTTTTTTAAATGTTTTGTTTTTTCCTGCCTGATATTGAGGAGTGGTCTGTTTTGTACCACAATTGTGTCTGAAAGTAAAGTAGGGTAAAGTGGCTTGGTCCATTGTGGCAGCTGGATCAAGAGCAGGATATTTGTCCTGAGACAGGGAGTTGTTTTCCTATACGGAAACAGTCTCAGCTGTGTCTTCATTACAATACAACCTATACACCTACTAAGGCACTAAATGGCTTCCTTTGGAGACATCTTCTAAAATAATTAAGTTGTTTGATAGTGGCCAGACATCATCTTGAATTTCTGCTTTGGACTGCAGCCAGTTCCTGGCAGACCATGTTAACTAACAGCAGCAGATCAGAGCAGGTCTTTGTAAGCTTATCCTAATAACAGGGTTCTTCCCTGCCCCCCTCCCCCCCCCACCATCCTACATGTAAGAGTGGCCATTGTAGGAGTAGACTTTGACCAAGAATCATGTTGGTTTTCTCTTCCTCTGTAGAAGAAAACCGGGATAATACTGGTTTAGTTCAGAGCTGTTCAGAGAAGTGTTAGGTACCCCCCATGCAACTCTGAAATACACTTTTGCTCTGAAATACACTAATAATGAGGCCTTTCTGCTTTTCATAAAGAATAATCTTTTATCATAGATGAAACTGAAGAGCAGTGTTTTGCTGTGAAGAAACTTTAAACAGGAATCTGTTGTCAAAGAAGAAAAAAAATCCTAAAAAGAAATCACAAATGTCTTCAACAATAATTTTAGACCTCTGGCAAGAAAGTTACCTTGTAAAGTCAGATGTGAGTCTTTGCATACAGGAGTTACCCCATTGACAGTTTGGTACTCCTTTAGGAAAGCTGCAGTGAATGTTGGGTGGAATGAAAGGGGCAGTCAGTGCCATGCAGTAATAAGTGAGCTGGCAGCCTTTGCAACTCAGAGCAGTGGGATTGAGTGCTTATATGAGATACTGAATAGATGAAATTTGGTATAACATTTCGGTATTTAGGTTTTTTTTTACTTAAAAGTCCTTTTATAACTGTCATATTTTCTTCAAAAAGTCATGACAAACAGGCATTGACAGAAGTGCTGGTTAAAGTAATAGATGTAATAGTGGCATGTACCTTCTCAATCGTCCAAGATACCTGGCTCTCCTAAGGAGGTTTATTCTCTGTTAAGAAAGTGCAAGCTGAGGTGGAGGAAGACAATTCCTAGTCTTCCTAAGCCTGAATTATCAATTCAAAAGATGAGTGATACCTTGTTCTATCTATTTTCAGCTCATTTTAACAGAATCTCTCTTTAGTGGGAAAATACTTGCAGACATAGAAATGTGGTGATAGTCATGAGAAACCAGATTTTTAGCCTTTTGAAGATGCAGGTAAATTTTAGGAGAGATGTGTTCATTTAGGAATTGGAGCATGATGCTGTTTTATCTGGCTGGAAATGTCATAATCCTTATTGATAAAACACTGTCTTAGAAACATTTGTATTCTATAGTCACAGTTGTTCATTCTAACTGCTAGAGAGTTTCATGAGGTTTGGCTTGAGTAACCTCTGAGATAGTTTTTGATACATGCTTTTGTTCCTTCTCATCTGAGATCAAATAAACAGACTTCATGTGACAGCCTATAGATTTGTATATTTGAGATCCTGACAGAGGGCTTCAGTCCTGGGATTGCTTCTTGTTACAGAAGCTCTGCAGAGTATATTTGCCAATCCTATTTATTCATTCATGCATTTAATGAGATGAAGTGTTGTTTTCATTGTGCAGCCTTAGATTTTCTTTTAATGCTGTAATTTTTACAAAATTCTTTAACAACTTAGATGAATGCATGGCATAAACTGAAAGTACAAACTTCAGTGTGCCACCATCAACTTAGAAAATAGAAGTGAAGATGAAGAGACTTCTGTGGTGGAGAACTGTTATCCTTTTAACCATTCCCTCTTGTCTGTTTTCCAGAGAACAGATTTGACCTCTGATAAAGATTTATACCTTGACAACAGCTCTGTTGAAGAAGCATCAGGCGTCTATCCAATTGATGATGATGATTATTCTTCTGGGTCAGGTTCAGGTGAGACAACATGTCACAAATTGATTTTCAAAAGCGTAAGAAGTAATGCAATTATTTGAGGGAAATCTGTGCAGTTCTGCTTTATAAGCTGGAGATGATACTTTCAGTGAATATCGTGAGTGCTTTGCTATTTACAGAGCACTGGGTACCCCTGTGGGCCGGGTTTTAAGTATTAACTTTTTGCTCTTTTCTCTTACTCCTTAGTTGCATCATTTCACTGTTATTTTCTCTCTGCCGGCTCTCCCCTTTCCCTCTGATTTCTGTGTAGATCTCCCCGGAGTTTAGACATAAGGATTAGAGAAGGCTTATTTCTCCCATGACATAATGCTAATTTAGCACTCTGTAAGAAAACATAGCAGCAGCAATCTTGTTTCTCTTATATGCAGTCAGGTTCACATAAATGTAGTGTCCATTCCTTTTTTGTTGTTGTTCTTTTACATTTAGAAATCTAGATACTGCCAAAACCATGAGTTTTCTCTGAGGAAATTACATCCATATAATGAATAAAAAAATTCTTAAATACAACATAATGAGTTCTCAGACTTAAACACTTATTAGAGACATGTAGCTAGCTCAAAATTTTTCAAAAAAGTGTCAGTGGCTCGTTAATAATTTCTCTCAGAAAGTCTCTTTGACGAGTATCTTCTAGACTAGCTTGGATACTCCAAATATTAAAAGCTAAGTGCAGGATTTTACGGTAGCTCTGGAAAAGACATTTCCTTATTGTTGTGAGTATTTGCTCAGCTATTGTGGAAATCCCATTTATTTTCCAAGTTACTTACATGTTTGTTATTGTGCTTCTTTTTAATATGTATTTCACTGCTTATATATAATTTGTGTACTTTTAAAGGATAAACCCTGCTTCTAGCACTTTGTCTATGTTACCTGTAAGGCACACTTGAGATTTTTCAGATGGATTTTTGTTTTTCTTTTCTTTTGGTGATTCAAAGTTATGTTAAAATAAGGTGTACAGACATCTTGATTGCGCTGCCAGGCAAATCCAAGCCCATCATCATTCATACATTGCTGATACCCTGAGTTTTGGGAGTCCTCTGTCGGAGCAGTTTGACATTCCAATGTGATCAGAGGCTTAATTGCACCTCATTGATGTAGACTTGTTTGAGGAGAAATTTAATACTTCATTTGGAAAAAAAATATTAGTGAATCAGTGATTTCATTCAGTTCCCAAGACTGTCTAAGGGATATTCTGATCTCCAGGAAAAATGTGCTTTCAGTCAGCATCCCATTCTGTCATGTCTTCAGATGCTGGCGACTTTGTAAGCTTCAGGAAAGGAAGTAGGTTGACAATAAATAGTTGTATGAAGAATAGTCTGGTGTAGTTTTTTTCCATCCCTCTGTGGTGTTAACTATTTCTAATATGGAAGATTCAAAATTCAGACCTGCTTTTGAGGTGGAAAAGACTGCACAAGAACTGGCTTCCGATTTTATTAACCCAAGATTCAACAAAGGAACTGTAGGATCCTGCACCTGGGGAGGAATAACCCCAAGTACCAGGAGAGGCGGGGGGTTGACCCAGCTCTGCAGAGAAGGACCAGGGAGTCTTGGATGACAAGCTGACCATGAGCCAGCAGTGCCGTTGTGGCCAGGAGGGCCAATGGTATCCTGGGGTGCATCGGGAAAAGTGTGGCCAGCAGGTCAAGGGAGGTGATCCTGCCCCTCTGCTCAGCCCTTGTGAGGCACCGTCTGGAGAGCTGTGTCCAGTTCTGGGCTCCTCAGTACGAGAAAGACAAGGAGCTGCTGGAGAGGGTCAGCAGAGGGGCACAAGGATGATGAGGGGTCTGGAGCATCCTTTATGAGGAGAGACTGCAGGAGCTGGGCCTGATCAGAGAAGACTGAGAGGGGATCTCATCAACACCTATAAATACCTCAAAGGCAGGTGCCAAGAGGATGGTGCCTTTTCACCATCTCTTTTCAGTGGTGCCCAGTGGCAGGACAAGGAGTAGTGGCCATAAACTAAAACACAAGAAGTTTCACCTCAACAGGAAGAAGAACTTTACACTGAGGGAAGCAGAGCACTGGCACACGCTGCCCGGGGAGGTTGTAGAGTGTCCCTCTCTGGAGACATTCAAATCCCACATGGACACATTCCTTTGTAACCTGCTCTAGGTGACTCCGCCTTGGCGGAGGGGTTGGATTTGATGATCTCCAGAGATCCTTTCCAAGTCTAACAATTCTGTGATTCTGTGGTAAAAGTGAAGCCAAAAAGACAGAAACTACCTCTAGACTTCAACAGTAACACCTTGTCTTTCTCTTCTTTCTTTTCCTGTGCTCAGCCTTGAGCTGTGGGTGGAAGTTGGAGCACACTTCTGCTTTCTCTGGCAACCTCTGTTTCTTTCCTACAAGAAAACAGGGGAAGTCTCATTGTAGACTGAGACAAGCTTGATGCCCCCACAGAGAGCTCATGTGACAGTACCCAGATCTAATATTTTTAAACAAAGCAAAAAGTCTTCACTTCTGGGAGCCAAGTTGCATCTTTCCCACCCTATTCCTCCTATACTTACTGCTCTCTGTTTTATGTTGGAAGTGTCCTGCAGATGTACCATTGATTGATGTTTCTCATATTATGTTCAGTCTCTCTCTCTTTACTTGATACTCAGTGATGTAATGTAATATTTCTAGCAGGAAGAGCCTTCCCACTCAAGAGTGGTTTTCTTGCTATATAGCAAGCATAATCCAAGCACAGATCCAAGATGACAACATTGCTGACTCCTTCTCTTGCTGTGAAAATTGTTAGGTGCCACCAGGCCTATGGAGATAAACAGGACTTGTCAGCACCACCATTAATGCCCTTGCAGGTCTTCAAGTAGCATTAACATGGACAAATGTCACTGTAGGCATGACACATTTCAAACTAGAAATTGGCTGAGGGCTTTTTGTAAGGAGTAGCAAAGGTGATGGTATTCTGGTTTTTTCTTTTCTTTCCCTTCATAGCCTCTTTTTTCTTTGTGTACATTCAGCTACTGTTGTGCATTTGCCCAAGTGCTGAATCTGAATCCATGGGTCAACAATTTCCAGAGAAGCCATGCCTGCCTCCTGATTCTCCTATAGCAACAGTAGAATATCCATAGTGATTTAATTAGTCCATTGTTTCCTTCTTGTAGTCTCCATCTCTGAGGAGATGCTTCAGTCTATCTACACTTTTTTAGCATTGGTGTTTTATATAGCATAATAACAAAAAGTAAAAATAGTTTTCCAGCCTGTATACAACTTGAAATGCTTTTGTAATTATTGCTACTTTTTCATCTGGCACAAAAGATATTAATAAAGCCTTGGTCTCAGAGATCAGTGAAAGTAGCTGCTAAGCAGAATGACTACCCATTGTGTTAAGGAAAGATACCATCTTTGTAAGATTTATCTACAAGTTCTTTGGAAAACTGTCTGTCTTGTTCTTGTGTCTTCCCTAAAATTACTCATGTTAATATATATCAGAAAAGCATGCAAATTTTTCCTTCCCCTTCTTCTCTTCCCCAGCCTAACATTTTTCAGTCAATAGCAGCTTGAGTTGAGAACATGGGCTCAGGATGAACTATGTGTATTCTGACATTGTGACTCAGGACTGTTCTTGGACAAAAGTTGTGGTGGTGGGGTTGGAGCTTCTTTAAGAAACACAAGAGCAGATCTGCTTTGGCTCTTGACTGAAAAGGGAAGCTGACCTTACACTCCAAGGCCAGCAGCCTGTTTGGGAGTCCTGTGGCAGTGGGGTGTGGGGCTCAGGGACAGGGGGTGTGATGTGGCTGGGGGTGGCGTGGCTGGGAGACTATGTGTCATGGTCATGGGGGTGGGAAAGCTGGGGGTCACGGGTGCTCTCCTGGGTGCTGCACAGGAGCCAGCACGGGTCCAGGGCCAACACTGGGGGCTCCTGGCCCGTATGGCAGTGTGCCTGGCAGGCACATCTCTCCTGGTGTGCTTCTGCTGCCATGGTGCAGGCAACGCAGCAAGGATTTGCTTTCCATTTGCTATGGTCCCACTCATAAGTGCCTTTCAGATTGTCTTGGAGCAAGAACTTCTGTCCACCTGCTAAACCAGCCTTAAGCATGCTTCCTGACACTGACTGCCTGGTTCTCCAGGTCCTTGACATAAAAATATACTGCGATACTGTTTGAAAGTGTGTTTTTGATGGTCTGGGCAGAATTTTATACTTCAATAAAGTTAGAACTCTTCCTTTTAATCCTCCTTCAAGTTTTGTTGGTCTTTTTTTTGTTTTCTTCCTTGTGTGAGGGCTATCAGAGATGTGACATCCTTGCACTGTCTCCATTTACTTCAGCTGCAGTTTCCCAGCAGGGCATAGAATTATGTTTACAGTGTCATCTCTGGGTGCCTAACACTATGTTGATTAAGGGTTGCATTGGGGACTTTTCAGTGAATGGAGGCAAGATAAGTCAGCTAAAAATGTTTGTCACATTGCTGATAGAGATGGAAGATATGAAAGAGATGGTGGTTGTGCGTGCCCACCTCAGCACAAATTTGCTTATGTGGTGGTACTCCCAGAGTGTGATGTGCAACAGCAGACAGATAGGATGCCAAAGGATAGGGTGAAATGATTGGATTTTTTTGGTAGGAAGTGTTAATCACTGGCTGCTTTGCAAGTAAGAGTACTGTGGGCTTTTTTCTACCAAAAATATTGCTATCTATACAGTAATTTCTACTTTCTCTGCAGTAATTTAAGGTGGCACAATCTTGATTTCCTGACAAGTTTCCTCAAGCCCTAAGAGTGTTAAAGAGTATTCACATTCCTGTCATCCAAGGGTGGCTAATAGACATGTGACCGAGGGTTATATTAGATATTTCCAATACTACAGCAGCATTTAGAGCTATTTTGACCACTATGAAGACAGCAGGTGGATGTCCTGAAGAAGTTACAATGGATAAAAGATGTGTGTGATGGTCGAGAGCTCTCAGCTCTACCACAGAGATGGCTATGGGTTTAATTACTGCAGTATTTTTGTGGTACCCTCAATAAGTGGGACTCAGGGCAGTGAATACCCAGCACCATGACCCAAGCTGGCCCAATCCAGAAACCAGCTATAGAAACAGTGATATTTTCCAGAGGAAGAAGTAAGTTCTTATACTCCAATAGTTTCACAGTATTGCTCTTAACAACCTACTTGGAAGTTATGCTCATGACACTGTAGGCTTTTTCTTTCCAATCTTACTTGGATTTGATGATGCTTTTTTTTGTGCTTCTTAGGGAACACGATGTAAGTGTGTTTTTAGTCAACTATGTAAAATGTTATTGCTGTGTTCTGGAGAGAACTAGTGAGTGGTTTTTCGCTCCCTCACTCCTATTTACAGGTAATTCCAAAAATACTACTGTCAGTTTAGCAAGGGAAATGTCTTCCCCTTGTTTAGATCTACTCCATGCCAAGCAGAGATGTGTTTAGATAAAGCTAATTAGAAAGGAGGAACCATGGGGTTGTGTCTGAGCCGGTACCGGAATCAGGCCTAACCAAGAGTCGCTTCAGTGTTTTGGAGATTCAGGATTCCCCTGAGGCTGTATGGAAGAAGAGTCTGGTACCTCTGGTGCAAATCTAGTGACTAGTCCAGGGGTTAGATTAGTCACCCATTTGTTGAGAGAATGTGGATCTGCGTCCTCCTTAGCCAAAGAGGTTCAGACTGTAATGCTCTCCATTTTATCTGGCAGACACAACTATTGCCTGAAGCAAAGGTGGCATTTAAGGATTTGGAGGAACAGTTATGATTAAATGGGACTTTTCATTTCATAAGAAGAAGAAAATACATTTCTGTACTCTCAAGGTGTGTTTTATCAGATCTCTAATCTGATCATCAGTTTTAATTTCCTTGACCGTGAAAGCTTTGTGTAATATGGAGGAACTTGGGTAGGTAAAGTAGGTTGAGCTATCCAGTAGGCCATTATTTCTCAAAGAAAACTCTTGAGTCAAAGCCAGAAAAATTTTCCTGTTGGATGCTTTTCCTCACCTCTGTTTTGAAGCAGGATGTTGATTTCTTTGATCTTTGAGTAGCATTTCAGGAAAACACCGGATTCTTGTTGTGAGGTCTTAATTCTAGAGGTTGTGCTATAAATTTGATATCTCTGAAAGTATTTTTCCCAGTATTATTCTGTGCCGGTATCTTTAATGTAGTACTTTTTAAAATGATCCTAAATTTTATTTTCTACCATACAGAGGTTGTTTTAGTTGTTTTCTTGTTAATGCCCCTCCTTTAAATGCCAAATGTATGTAATTCTTGATTGTGACTTCAAAACATCCTTATTGTGCTCATATTGTCAGCCTGTTTTCTTTCTTTAAAAAAACCCAAAAAATCAGTTTGGAATGAATGAGTCATACTCTTCTGTTGTAGGAGTGTTTTATTTGCTAGGAACTATTCTTATGCACATTTGCTAGATTTATTACCCAAGAGTTACTTGGGTAACCGGTGCCTGTAATGAGCAGAACACATTGAGATTCCTAAGGAGTGGTCCAAGAATGGGTCAATTCTTTTTTCCTCTTTCAGGCCTTGCTAATAATTTAGTCTCTTTCCTGTGTCTTCTTCCTTTCACTATCACTAAAGGATATTTATTAGACATGTCCATTACCTTATTCTAAAGGAGCCTTCATACTCCAGCAGGGCTTTGAATGTGGAGGAAATTAAATTTAAAGTAATCTTTAGGGAATTTTTTTTTTTGTCCTCTTACTCATTTCAAAAGAAAAGGGCTTCTGAATTATATGTAGTTTAAAACCATGTGAGTTCTTAGTGACTGAAACATAAAATAATAATAATAATCTTCCTCTAGATAGAAATTGCTTAGTTTTTTAGAGTTCAACAGATGTGCTGTAGAGGAGAAATGTTGTTGTTGAAGCAGTGTGTGACAAGCAAAAACTGTTCAGTTCATATGGTTTAAGTAAAGATAAAGAAGTGTATTGATTTATTTATGGTATGTAATTAACTAGCAATCACTGAACTATACTTTTAGGCTTAATATCAACAGTACAACAGACAACCACAATACCTGCCATTTACAAAATGGTAATGAGCAACTATAAATTTCTAAATCACTTTCTGTAACTGATCCAGTGTGTGCCAGACACCCGTCTCACAGGCCATGGGTGTGTAAGCTCCCCTCATCTGAGCATACAGGACCCTCTGTCCACACACCCTTGCTGTAGGAGACTTGGGTGCCCCTATATGAGCCTGGGGCCCCACCACCACCTCCTGCCACCCCCAGGAGGAGACCGTGCACCCCAGGGTGTGGGTTCCAGGGGTGCCCACAGTGGCTCTGTCGAAGCTGGGGGTAGCTGCTGGGGGTACCCACAGGGTGGAGGGTGGCACTGCCAAGCTCCAATAGAGTCCCTGATGCCATGGGACCTCATCAGACTCCGTGGCACTGGGGTCTGCCCATGTTACACAGGCCTGATGGCTGCTGCTTTCACTCCAGGCTTTCTGCCCCTATTACAAATGTTAAAGCTTTTTTCATACCTCTTTTCAGGATGGGTTCTTCTGTTTGAAAAGTATCATGGTAATTTCTTGGTTGCTACTTATTCCAGCTGATGCACTCCCTTCCTTTTTCATGGGATCACTTGGGGCAAGTATGCCCCTGACAGTTTGGGCACACTTTGCACTCACATCTGTATCTTCGCAGGCATTGTCATCTAGGTACCTTGCCTAGGGTGGGCTGGGCAAGCACCTCTACCTTGGTGTCATAATAAAAAATGTAATTGGTCTGGAAGAATTTCACAGGTCAATGAAGTGTTATATTTTGTCTCCAGGTGCCGAAGAAGATGAGGATAGTGCAATGGTAACGACATCCAGAACACTTCCAAAGTTACCGACAACTAGTGATGCATCCAGGGCTGAGACCACCACAGTGAAAATGCAGACCAAGGTGCCTGCACAAACAAAGGTGCGTGGCTGGAGAGCAACACCATTTAAAATGGTTCCACTGTACACCCTTGATGGCTTGATGTTAAATCTTCTATTTATATGGATTAAAAAACACCCCCAAACTTTACTTACTACTACAGCCTGCTAAATGACTACAGAGCTGTTTGTTTTCATTCTCACTAGAAAGTCTGTATGGGAACATCTGGATTTCACATGAAAGAAAAGAAAGATGCAAAATAAGAATGTATCATGATACACCAGACAGTCTCTCAAGATACCTTTAAGTCTGAGCTGCACCTTTTTTTTACATTTCTCAAAGAGTTATTCAAAAATTCTGTGTGAAACTTCCCTTCTCAAAGGACAATGCTGTATGGTTTGTCTGTAGTTTGAAAACGCGGGAAGTTCCGTTTAGTATATTAGCATTTCCTTCTACCACCATAGATAATACTAAGTTGCCCTCAAAGATGTTCTGCATATAACATGTCTGATGTGTTAATTTCAGAGTTGTTATTTCATTCAGAGGCTGTTATTCTGATAAACACAGGCAATATTAACAGCTGTTTCCTAGATGTACTTTTGGAGGTTTTAAACCTACGGGCAGTGTTTTTCATTCTGATATCATGACGACAAATAGATCCAATTACAATGTCTAGACCAGCTTTCTGTGCTCTAAAAGCTTCCTGTGTGTTGGTTGGTATTGTGCAGTATGTGCGTGGAGCCAGAGCTACGTGACTGCCCATGGCAGGCAGTGACTGTGCCAACTTGTGATCTGTCCTCTCTGTAAGCAATGCTCAGTTTTCTTTTTTGTGCCACAGTCACCTGAAGAAATTGATAAAGAGGAAAGGCCTGAGATGGATGCCAAGAAAAAGAGCGATGAGCCAGGGGATGACGCTGATGTGTTCACGCAGAAGCATTCAGAAAACCTCTTCCAGAGAACAGAAGTTCTGGCAGGTGAGGCAGTGTTTGCCAAGGTCTATCTCACCAGAAACAAAACAGAAAACAGAGGGGATCCATATCAAATAATGCAAACTCAACGTTTGAGTTTTCTTAAACACATTTAGTACTAAGCACATTCATAGTGGGTAGCCAGTGGTTGATTTGATGAGAATGAATTGGGCATCTTGGGGAAATACTTAATAGCGAAGTCTGTCACTAATTGATTTGATGCCCACAAGTTGAACACTGCTGGCTGAGTATCTGGAGCTTTCACAGCTCAGAAAAGGAGTTGGAATTTGATTGATGCTTGCAATGAAGAAATGTATTTCTCACCTCCCAAGAGGCACATTGCTGTCTAGTCCATCTGGTACAGCTGAACACTGCCTGGGAGGAGCTCATGGCAGGCATGGATGGATGGAAAGGGATGGATAAGCAGAGTACATTAGGGTACAGATATCCGTTAAGATAAAGAGGGTCTATTTGTATGCATAACTCAGGAGGCACAAGCTGGCCACCAGTGTTTTCACTACCCGTGAGATTTTTTTTGGCCTAAGGACAGTGTTTACAGCTATACTTTGCCCCCATGTATTTGGAAGGGGAGTTGGGAGCCATGAAAGTCACAAAGTTTTGGACCACGTCTTCCTATGAGCATCAAAATGTGAAATAGCCTTAAATCCACATCAGTGGAAGCATGTGGGTTTCCTCTTGAAGTCTGGTTGGGAGTTGATACTTTCCACACACTCACAAGTGCGTGAAGTGTTCTCTCCTATTATTCACCAATAGGAAGTTTATGTCAGCCTAGAGTCAGAATGAAAATTGACAGAGAAAAGGAAAAGCTTGTTTCTTAGCTAGGGTAACAAAACCTTTTAAAGTTGAAAATGTAACTGTTTAAAAAACGAGTTTGAAAGACAGCTTTATGCTCTGGCAGTAGAAGTGGTCTTCCTAATTGAGGTTTTGAAAAAATTTAATAACTTTTTTTATAACTGTGGGTTGTTGGATCTCTAACTTGTAAGTAGAATGTCATTTTAAATGATTGCCTTCATGAATGCAAACAAGCTTTTTGATGGTATATTTCAAGATATTAGTAATGAAGACAGTTGCATAATGGGAGCCTTTTCCTGCAATTTGAAAATAATAGCAAACTCATTGTGTGAGATGAAAAAGAAGTATGATGCTAAACTTGTTTTAATGGCGTATTGTGAATCTCTGTTTCTTTGATTGCAGCTGTTATTGCTGGCGGAGTTATTGGTTTTCTTTTCGCAATCTTCCTTATCCTGCTGCTGGTGTATCGCATGAGAAAGAAGGATGAAGGCAGTTACGACCTTGGTGAACGTAAACCATCCTGTGCTGCCTATCAAAAGGCACCTACTAAGGAGTTTTATGCATAAAATTCCTATTTAGTGTCTCTATTTATGAGATCACTGAACTTTTTAAAATAAAGCTTTTGCATAGAATAATGAAGTTTTTTTTTTTCATTAAAGAGCCGTTATGGCACCTTTATGATAAAACCCCATTGTATTTAAAACTTTTCACATATTCGTTTAAAAATGTAAAAACTTAACATTTGCAGTGTTCTGTGAATAACAGTGGCAAAGCATTATTTTATAAAACCATTGATGTTCACTGAATGATTTTTAAAACTTTATGCATAAATATAAAATAATGAAAATTATTGTTTTATCCTATGGTTCAATGAAAGTTGTTTAATTTTTGTCAGCATGTCTCAGATTGATCTTACAAGTTAGTTTTTATTTCATTAATTTATCTGTTTCCAAAAAATGCCTTTTTGTAGTTGTCATGGTGCAATTTGTCTTCGAATAATTCAGATAACAGTAACTTTTAGTGTAAATGTAATTTTTCAGCTATGTAAACCTTAACTTCCACTTTGTATAAATTTAAGTGTCAGAATATCAGTTTTACACTTTGCATTGTTTCTCAGCATACCTGTAGCTTCAGTGAGATTTGTAACAGCAAATTAATGTGTAAAATTGGATTATTACTACAAACTGTATAGTCATATTCTTACTAAACAAATCTCCTGTAAGGAAGATTTGTAGTAAGCTACTGACGAACCTAAGCAAACCCAAAGACTCTTAACAGTATTTTGAGAAGTTGCTGCAGATTTCTATGGCCACTGTATTTGTTAATTATTTGCAATTTGAAGGTACAAGTAGAGGTTTAAATTTTTGTTCTTTAAAAATGCATTTAAGTTGTAAACGTCTTTAAAGCCTTTGAAGTGCCTATGATTATATGTGACTCGTTGCAGACTGGTGTTAATGAGTATATAACAGTAAAAGAAAATGTTGGTATTTTATAAGCACAGACAATTCTAATGGTAACTTTTGTAGTCTTACATGGATAGACATAATTGTAATTTGGGAACATAAACACTACTGAATAAATCATGTGGCCTAATACTGAGAATTCCATTGTGATATACTTTTGTATGTTTTTCATTTTATGTCTATTTGCTTATGTTTTAATGTCACAGAGTACACTAATAGATCCTGAAAATCCAGACCAAAAAAAAGAAAGGCTGTAGATCAGGGTGATCTTCACACCAGATTTATTGCTGAAGTGGCAGAGAAAAGTGGGAATGTTTAAGTCTTGCATCTGGTGTATTAGCTGTGAGACATTTGACTTTTGCATTATGTTCAATGGCAGCGTTGACACAGGCTTGTTCTTCCTGCAAATCTTGTTTTCCCTACTGTAAAATTCAGAGGAGTACCCCAGTTCATTTACTGCGTGTGTTCGTTTTTGATTTGTTGTTTGGGTTTGTTTTTTCCCTGTCACTTTGGAGAATTTTGGTTTATTCTTCTCAGTCTCCAGCAGAAGAGTTGAGACAAGTGGAGTATCTTCATAAGAGAAGAAAGAAGTATTCTGAGCAGAAGAGAAAAGTCTCTGTCTGTTGGTTAGACCTTAGATAGGTGCTGGATAGAGGGACACGGGGAGAAGACGATAGTCTGCCTCTTTATATTATGCTTTGTAACAGACAAATGGCTTCGTCTTCTGCTCTGTTGACCTCCTCATTTTTTTATTTTTGGGATTTCTAAAATACAGGTGTTCAGGATGTCAAGCTGAAGTGCTTTTCGGAAATGGCAATGTATTGTAAATAAGATCTGGTAGCTCTTTAGATAAGAGTTGTGCAACTTGTATTTGTTGCTGTCCCAAGTTCAGTGGTCATTTAGGAATAAATGAATGCTATCCTGTGCTAAAATATTTAATATATTGCTTTTTACTTAACTGGCAAGTTTTTCAAAGCCATACAAGTTCAGCAAGTAAAAACAGGGTAAGAATTTAACAGGTATCTCTTGTGCAATATTTAGTGAACTTCAATTAGTAAAATAACTGCTTGAAATAACTGTGCCAAGAAAAGAAAATTTCTGGCAAATGCTGTGCCACTGCTGTAAAATAAAGCATTTGTTAAAGTGCCAAAATAAAGTCTACCATGCCTAAACTAATACTTCATTTGTATAGTCTGACATCCAGTTTTTTGAAGCCCACTTTGCTTAAGGTAATAGATCTGAATGTCTTTCAAGGGTGCAATGAATATTTCTGTAAGTATAGCTATAAATATTAAACTCCAGATAAACTGTCTCCTCCTTCTTCATAAGCAAATTGATAATAAGTAGCTGTTTTGATTTTATGTATGTTAGACTCTGTATCTACTGTGCAGGCCACTTTATCCAGCATAGACATCTGTTGTATTTATGCAGACTACCAAATATTATGCTTGTCTGGTTCCTCCTGCATCTGTTTACAAACAGAAGCAATGGTAAATTTTCAGCTTTATTTCACCATTCACCTTTTTTTCCCCAGCACATTCATTATCCACTCTGTTATATGCGGAAGAGGTTTAATGCTTCAGCTGTGTACGTGGACCTGAAATACTGCAGTCTTCCCATCCTCCCTAACAAAAACCTGAAATTTTTGAGCATGTCGTAGGTGTGTAATAGGATTAATCATCTCATGATCTCTGCCTTTCTGTTTTCAGTGCCAAACCATACTATTAGGGAAAAATTCTAATAGAGCTATCATCTTGGTTATAAACATAAGTTCAGTTTTCATCAGTCTGAAAACCAGTCTGATGCAGACACTCAACTGTCAGCAGTGCTGTTCAGAAGAAATTGGCAGCCAAATATGTGTCTCTTGCGCTGAGGCTTCCTAGCACGAGTTGGTCTTTGGTTTCCCTTCCCTTTTGTTCTCCACTTCCTGGATGTGTTTCTAGCAATACTCTGGCTACTCATGGATGTTGCTGGGCAGCTGGCAGTCTCGGTGCCAGGCTGTGGGTGCTGTGCCACCTGCCCACAGCTAGGGATGGCTTTTCCTAGAGACCCTTGGCTCTGCTCTGCTGGAGCTGCTGGAGCAGCTCTGGAATTCCTCAGCAATCTGATGCAGTGTCTCCTTGTGATTGTATAGGCTGTACTGTTTATCAAAATGCCATTTTGCTTTGATTTACCCTGAGTTATAAATTGTTACTTCCTCTTAGATTCTTAGTAAAAGAAGCCAAATGCAACTAGTGTAAAACTTACATTGAAAGAAGGCTCTTGCCTTTGCTTTACTCATGGCAAAATAACTTCAGAAGTTGAGTACATGGTTCCTCTGCTTGCCAGCTGTATAAGTGAATTGTAGCTCATGTTTACAAGCTGCATAGTTAACTTTTTCTTCACTTTGAGCATTGCACTTCATTGAAATAGGATAAATTAAAATAAAAATGGTCCTCTTGCACCTCCTAACAAAAGAGTACCGTAGTTGTAGCTTTGACTAGTAGTTCCTTTTTTTTTTCCTTGGAGCTATGTATGGAAATGATGGTGGAGTGCAGTCTTAAATGATAGATACTATTTTTAAGCAACTTATAGACTACAGGAAACTTTTGAAAGGAAACAATATCCAGATAAGCATTAAAGAAAAACTATTGGAGGGAGGCAGATGATGATATTATGCCGAGTATTTATGTATTTTGCCTAAGTAAGCAAGTGAGAAGGGAGGAGGAAAGCTCTCTATGGAAACTATTATTCTTATAGATAGAAATAAAGCAAAATTTTTTAGACTTACAATCAGTTATATTTGTTAATTAGCACTTGCCTAATCAGACAGGCATAATTTCCTTTAAGGAAATATTTGTTGTCCACTTCACTAAGCATTAATATTAATTTTGTTACATTTAAGCTCTCGGCTATGTATCCCAGAGCTCTGAACTTTGGTGTGAAAACTCCATGCTGTGAACCTTTAGAGTATTGCCTTTCCAAAACTTTCATCAGGTTGAGCAAACAGGACTTTGCTGTACAATTCACCTGAGAAAAGACACAGCTCGTATCCCACTCCCTGGCATGTCTTCTGGCTCTGGGATGGTTCGTGGCTGGAGCAGGAGAGGGGGATGCTGGCATGTGCATTTGACTTCCTCACGACTCTCGGGCTGACCAGGCACTGGTTCAGCTGTGTGGGTAGGAGAGGGGGAGCTATAACCCAACCCTGCTAGGGAAAAAAAGATGCTTTGCTGAGGTTTCTTCTTCTGTGAAGTAAAGTAAGTTGTGTTTTCTGCTTTGAAATCAAATAAATGATAAAAATGAAGCTCAGTGGAGCTAGAAGTGGAGATGTGGGTGCCTGCCCTGGCCCTGTGAACCAATTTCACATGTGCATCAGATGTGCGGAATAGCTGCTTACGTGGGTGGAAATCTGAAAATCCCTCTGTGTATTTGCAGTATCCGAGTTTAGTTTCTAGTGGGGATAAGGGGGAGGGGACAGGGCTCATTTAGATCTGCACACATTAACTGGGGGTGAGTGGAAAGAAGGCAGGAAGAGAAACTGTCCTGACAGCCCCTGTTTTCCACTGAAAATTACAAAGCATTTTGTTTTCTTGAGTTGTTACCATTGCACTGAAATTGTCCTTCACAGAGAGAATCTATAGGCAGGAGAGTGAGCAGGTGCTGGTGTCGTACCCTGAGAGACACTCCTGGTTGCACACAGCTTCCCAGCATATCAGAGATGTCGCCAGTCACAGCTTCTGCTGGTGGCTCAACCCTGGAATTCTGGCTACAGCAAAGCAGGTGGAGGACCTGCAGGGCTGACCCTGCGCATATCCTGCTGCCCGCACGAGGTGCTGGGAGGGTGGCAGGAGGCCATGACTGGGGTGCTGCTCTCTGAAGAGTCTGGGTTGTCTTGTCCGTGGGAGGTGAGAAGAAAGGGATGAGATGAGCAACAGGGGCTTTGCAGTTGAGACAGGCTGTTACCTGTTGAAGCAACTTTCTGTTTTATTTCCTGTGCCTGGAAGATGTCAAGCTTTCACTACATTGGACTCTGTTGATATATATTTTTATGGTATAGCTTGCAGAACTCTTTAGTTTTTTAATTCACATTGCAGCTTTAAATCTGTAGATGTAATAGATCTGTAAAATGCTGTAGTTTGACTGGGGCTGAGTGCCTCTGTCTCTCATAACCAAAGGTCAGGTCCAAAGAACTCCTCCATCCTGGCAGTTCAGCCCTGGCCTGGAATGAGAGGAAGTAGGAATGCTTGTGAAAAACGTCCAGAAAAATATTGCAAAACCTGTAATAGTTTGTTGGAAATAAACAGAGCTCAAGTTCTCTGTAGGGGGTGACTTTAATTAATTTAGATTTCTTCTGGGGCATTACACAGGTTTTTTTCCCATGGATTTTTATTTGATGAACACAGAGGAAGCTTCTGATATTTTTCTATGTTTAATCCAAGCGCTGACGTATAAGGAACAATAATTCCACCAGGCAACCTACTTGAAGCTTATCTAGTGGTGGGAAACTAAGCTCAGTGGAGGAAAAAGTTCCGTGTCGTAGTTACCCACCCACCTTGTATGGCCATATGTAGTCCTAGAGTGTAAACAAAGTTTGGTACCCATTTTCCTGAGTTCCTGTGGTGGAATAGGAGCTTTCTCTAAACACTGCAGGTCCCCAAAGGATACCAAAGAGAAATGAGAACAGACTCTCTTTTTGATGTTTTTGTGTCATAACCCATAATACTAACACTCATCTCCTTCCTACTCCCCTTTCTAAATATAGCAGCAGGGAGAAGTCAACACCCATCACACTAAATGGTACTGAAAGAATGTAAAACAGCCCAAAGTTCAGTTTTCATCATTCATCCCTATAATTTTCAAGGCCACAGAGCTAACGCAAGAGTCTCTTGTGAAAGGAAGAGAAGCAGAGCATGTGCTTCCTTCTGGACCAGCCCACAGTCCCAGATGAGTTAATGCTGACTTGGGGAAAGTCTCAGAGGGCAGAGGGAATAGCTCACTCCTGCTCAGACCAAAAGGCTCAAATGAAGGACCCTGCCTTGCCCCATTGCCTCACTGCCAGGCTGGCAGCTGAGCCACTTCCATGCTGGTGAGCCAAGACTTCAGGAGCAGTTCTAGTGAATCTTCATGATACGAGCTCCATCCCACAGGAAAACCTTCCCTGAGAATCCCTGTAAGCTTAAATTATTGACTACAATCAAAGTAGCAGCTAGAAACTTGTCTTTAAATCATCAGCTTTCATCCTGTTTTGCATGTGCTCAGATATTTTCCTAAAGAAAATTAATTTTCATTGGCTGGTAAACAAGATGGCTTGTTGACTCAAAATTCATTTAATTTACACTAAATTTTGCTCTGCAGTAGTACAGACTATTTTCATATTTATACCATTACAAAGCTTAACTTCCATTTTTTTATATTTTAGTTTTTCCATTCTGTTATGCTAAAATGGTAAAGAAATATTTATTTACTAGCTAATTCAGTTTATAGCTTTTATTTGTTTCAACTTGCTTTTCAATGTAAATTGAGAATTCATTATGAATGCATAAAATTAGCACTTCTTATAAAGTAAAATATATTAGGCCCATCAGAACAAAGATTAGCAAAATTATTTTGACTATAAAGCACATGCAATAATTGTAACTTATTTGTTAGGCAGACGCATTTCTGCTGGTTACTGAATTGAGTAATTCCAATCACAATGTCTGTTAATACTTTAGAACCAGCAAGTCTCAATCTACTTTTTTTCCCCGTAAGTTGGAGGAGTACAAGGTTTCCACTTTTTCAGCTTCTAAGTGATTTTATAAAAAAAAAAGGCCTGAAAAAAAAATTATACCCAAAGAAGAGCTGTCAAAGAGTCAAAAGTTTTCTTTTATCATCTCAAAAATTGGTTGCAGGTGCCCAGCCATGTGACTTCTTCCAATTCATGGTTTGATTTTTGTAGCAGCTCTGGCAATAGAAATCATCATTTTTTCTCTTCCAGTCTGTGCTTTTTATAACACACTTTCAGCCACTAAAAGCCAAGCAGAATTTTACTTTAGCCTTTCCTAATGGGACTTTTAATGCAGATTCTGAATTCCATAGACTTGTTCAGCTCTGGCTCTTCTAAGAAATGCTGTACCTGTTCTTAAAGAAGCCATATGTTCTTTTAGACAATGTCTCAGTATATAAAATTTTACTTTTCAGCATGTTTATCAAAATTTTCAAACTGTGATCAGACAGACTTTGCAAATTTGAGTAGGAATCATGCCATCTTCTAAATATATACCGTAGAGGATCAGGACTCCAAAATTTTAGTTAGTTTTGGAAGTAACACATTGACTCTCTTGCAGAGTCACTTTTTTTTGAAGTTTAAATGATTAATGCTTGACTTGAGCAGCCTGTTCAGAGTCTTGTAGTTAAACCTAGAATGAGATGCTGGTGAAGCTAGGTCTCAAAGCATGAATCCATGCACTGAGTTGCTCAAAACCTGTGACAAAAAAGAACACCCCTCACTTTTGGGCCTGTTCAGATGATAACAAGCTATTTTAGCACACAGTTTCTGTCCATCTGTCTAGTATCTGCCACTCCAAGAATGCTCCCCTTCCCAGTAAAATGGCTGGCTGAAGCTTACTGAGAGAAGTCACACGTCTGCTCAGCCTCCCATCTGCCTCTGTTAGATGGAGCTTTTATGTTCACATCCTGTGTGAACACTGTAATGAAAAACCAACTCACATAATCATGGGATGGTTTGGGTTGGAAGGGACCTTAAAGATTATCTAGTTCCAACCTCCCTGCCCTGGGCAGGGACTCCTTCCACTAGACCATGTTACTCAGAGCCCCATCCAACCTGGCCTTGAACACTTCCAGTGATAGGGATTCGGGGCTGTTCCGTACAGTTCAATTCAGCCCAAGTCCAGAAATAAAGGATGTATTTAATCTGCACTTTTAAAACTATCCATGGATTTAAACTTGTCTGGGACAAATATGGGTGGAATAAGTCAAACTTGGATTTTGAGCGAGTTGAACCTGGGTTTTATCCTCACTAAAATACTGAGAAGAATAAAAGTACTTAGCTCTAGGGGAGAGAGTTCTTGAGAGAAACTATAATTTAATTGCTTCATTGTAAGGAAAGCTCTTCAGAGCAGTATTTAATGTATTTTTAACGCAAATATATGATAATTGATGTCAGACATTCAAACACCTTTGCTTTGTAAACACACAAGTGGAGGCAGACCCATTTATATTGCTGGACCAATTGCTACCTGAAAACTGAAAATCCATAGGAATGAAGAGGGAGGGCTCCTTGCACATCTGGTTTTACATCAGGTGCCCATGCTCTCATCTCCATCCCTCGCAGCCTAAGTCACTCCGTTCATAAGGAGATTCAAGTGGGAACGTGTTCCACCAATTTTTACCAAAACCCTGTCTGTGGTATGGCAAACTCATTGCCCCCATAAGAAAACTTGTAGTAGTCTGCAGGAGAAATCACCCTGCCAGACAATGTCTTTAGTAGCAAGTTTTGCTGCCAGAACTTTTGTGGGGTCATGAGTTTTATGTCCCTGGAGCATGTGTGTTCATCACGGCTTTTTTGAGATGCTGCATCCCCTCGCTGCAAGAGGCTGTAACAGCAGAAGGGTTTGCAGTTGCCAGGAGCACATTTACAGTGGCATTTTGCTACTGGCTGTCTTGGCTGGTGTTATTCAGAGAGGAGATTTCACTTGGGCAGGAGAGGACTCATTTTGTTGGCTTGCATCAACTTTTGTTGGCTTATATCAGCAATGCATAGAAACTTGAGGCAACTAATGCAGACTTCTGACAGCAAATGTGCATTGCACTGGCCAGGCCACAGCTAAGATGCGTCCCACTGCTGGCAGATGTTCTGTTCTCACCTGATGATTTGATCTTGATACCTGAAATAAACAAGTCTCTGACACAGAAGCAGCAAAACAAACAGACCTGTGTAGAAAAGTATGTGTTTTGAGGTGCTTGCTGTTTTTCTTTCACGATCTCTGTACTTTTTCCCCCCGTTCTATGCATTACTAGGATATATTTGTTTGCTGCTAGGCTGCATAAATGGAGACATATAAGTCAGGATCAAGCTTAAACACTTCTTTCTCCAAAGAACTGAAGAACAATTATTCTTTGAAACTTACGAGTAATTCCTTTCAGCTCCTTCAACTGAAAAAAAAGAAAAAGGAAATAAATGCTGAAGTTTGCATTAATTAGCAGTCCATTTTAACCTGCCTACAGTGCAAAGCAACAGAGAAAAACTTTAAATGGAGAAAACATCTAGTAGTGGTACTAAAATCCAATGTGGACCTAGAGACTTTTGGGAGACTGAGTCAAAAAATAAAAAATGCTATGCTAAAGTAAATAAATGAAAATTGAGAGCATACTTCTAAACAAGGGTAACTGGTATATTGGTAATTCCTTCAGTCTGGTACAGTGTGCTCCCACTTCAAACACCTTTTGTATTTGGACCTGTGCTGGCAGCTTTTCAAAGGAATCTCATACTTTCTTCCCTCCCCCTCCCTACTTTGCATAATAATTAGTATGTGAAAATGCTTTTGATTTCTTATTATTTTAATACAGTCACATTTTATAGACTTCACTAAAGTTTGGAGGACAACCAAAGCAGCTCTTGCTCCAAAATCCATGCAGTCTAAATTGAGTGGAAAACCAAAGCACAGCAAAGTAGCATCATGTCACCCCCTTTCTGTGCAGGGAGAAACACCGTACCAAGCAACTGTCCATCAGAAGAGATTCAGGAGCTGCTCAGGCAATGTCCTGTACCTAGCAGCACACTCTACCTGTTGCTTCATATGCTGTATAATAGGAGGTGAAAAAATCCAGCAGTAAGAAGTGTCATATGTTCTCATTTTAGGTTGAATTTCCCTTTCCAGGAGTTAGATACCAGCTTATTCCTTGAAGCACTAAGTTGCAATCAGATAATTCTGATTATTTTTGACATTCATATATATCCAATCCCTTTCTTTAATAATCCGTTCTTGACTCTGACACTGTTTCAAGCAGTATAATCACTTGTTTCAAGCAGTCTTGTAAAGATGCATTCATACAGGGACATTCAAGCACCTGATAGTCTTTCTGAGTTAAAGAGTTTGCAAGATGGATGACAAAGATGATTTCTGCATGGTAGAGCCAGGATTTTAGAGCCAGCACAGTAGCCTATAAAGTTTGCGAAACTGATCACAAGACTCCTCAGCTCCAGCCTCTCCCTGATTTAAAATTACAGTCCCAAGTAGGGAAAACTAACCAATCCAAAAGATCTGAGGCTGCAAACAAATCAATGTATTTAGTGAATAATGCAAAATAGAGCAAATAATGTAAGAGATGGGTGTAAGGGAAATACCTTTCCCGAGGCTAAGTGAGTATTGATGTGTTTCAAACCTGTAAACAGATTTGTGCATGTTGCTGGCTGAAGAGGGGTGGAGCTCTAGGTTTTGCTGTTATGCCTCTTTACTTGCTTTTGTCACCCCTCTGGCACGGACAGCAGCAGACTCAAGCAGTGAGTTCTCTACCCTCTGACCTAGAATTCATGACAGCCACACCAAGATATCTCCATCCTTCTGACTATTTGATGAAGGAGAAAAAAAGGTAGCCTATCATCCTTCTCCTTTTGACTTCTTAGTATAGAAGGATTAACAAAGGAAGCTAATTAAGGAAAAAATAATGGGAAACCAATTGGGTGACGTGATGTAATTGTAAAGGGAGCAAATGAAATCACTCTCATGAATTGACCAAAATCCTAAATTTATATAATGCAAGTGCGGTTTTACGTGAGCTTTCTCACGAAGATATGTCCTGTGTTCTCTGTTGCTAAAAGTGAAAAGGAAAGCTGTACATTGGTAGTTAAGTTCAAGGTGGTGTGGGTGTAACAGCCAAACTTTAAGGATGGAATATTTTCTTGCATGACTTTCAGTGACATATTTATCACTGTATAATCTCTTTCCAGCGATACAGTACTAGATGGACACTTACAGCTTATAGGGCACTATTTGTAAAGAATATACAGAATGTGCAGGAAAGAAGGGGCCAGGCACACAAATCTCTGACGGCCTTTTCCTTGTGTAGCATTTTTGTTGAAGCAGTTGTTTGTTACCCTCAATGGAACAGGACTCTTAAGGACTGTGGCAGTTTGAGAAACCTATTGTTTCATTCCACCAGCATGCTCCCTGATCTGTATAGCAGAGGACACGGTCCCAGCTGCAAAAACTTGCCTTTCACATACTGTACTGAAAAATACAAGTGAAAAAATACAAATGAGTCACCTCAAATAAAGAGGTGGAGGAGTCAGGTTGGCAGGAACAGCCATTATCTAATAATAACGTGTTTCGAACCCCTCCTCAAGGTACACACCCATGAAGCTCATTAGTATAACAGTCATTTCACTGAGGCAGAAAGTTCATGAATATCGAAATATGGTGTTGAATATTAGAGGCAAATTCTTCAATGTCTTCCTGCTACAGCAGCTTTTTGGAAATGCATCAACGGCTTTGATCCTAAAAACTCTTACCTCTAAGCACCTGGGTAGTCCCATTGACTTAAACAGAATAAAACGAGAGCTTTAATTCAAGTGTTTGCAGATTAAGACCCATGTTTGTATTTTAAGATCTTATCTACAGAAGAAATTGCACTCATTTACCTAAGTGTTTTTATAAACACACCTTTATTTAAATGTGTGCAATGATACTTCTGCAGGCGGCCACCATCTGAGGAGCAGTGGCCCTGCCTCAGTTCCCAGGAGCGTGAAGGCAGGAAAGCCTCCTAGACAGCTGGAAAACATCAATGAACTACACAAGGAAGAATAGCCATGCTCTGCAATACTCAGAAGGATGCTGCCACGGTGCCACAGTGCAGCACTGTGCCACTGTGCTGCCACCGTGCAGTCGAAAAGGCTTCGTCCATTTTCCGTGTACCCTTGCACAACTACCACACATTCCCTGCACACAAAGTGCAATCACAGAATCATCACAGAATGGTTGGGGTTAGAAGAGAACTTAAAAACTATCTCGTTCCAACCTCCTGCCATGGGCAAGTACACCTTCCACTAGATCACGTTGCTCAGAACCCCATCCAACCTGGCTTTGAATATTTCCAGGGATGGGGCATCCACAACGTCTTCGGGCGGCAGCTTCGTCCAGTGCCGCACCACCCTCACAGCCCCTCGCATGGAAGTTGTCACTGCCCTGGAAAACCTGCTGGCGGCGGGTGATGTTTTTCAGGCCCCCGGGGCTGGGCGGCAGCGGCCGGGCCTCGGCTCCGNCCTCCTCCTCTTCCTCCTCCGCACAGGGAGTCCCTTCGGGCTGCCGGCGCCCCTCCGCCGGCCTGTAGCGCTTTCTCGGGAGGCTCCGGCTCCGGAGGAGGGGCACCTGGCGGCCATGCCCGGCGCCCCGGCGGGGCTCAACCCCGGCTCCTTGTCTTGCTTCAGAGCCGTACAGCCTGTGCTGCTTTTCCCCACCCCTCACCCCTCCCGAAATGGGGCCTTCGCCCGCTGGGCCGCAGCCCCGGGTCTGCCGGCCCTGCCCCGTGTCGGTGGGATGGAGCCCCCAGCCTGGCAGCGGGGGTCCGGACCACCTCGGTGTACCCACTGTTCGCCCTTTGCTGGAGGGGTGACTGACACCAGCATGGTCGTACTTCAGGAGCATGGACATTCCATCGCGTGACACAGCGGAAAAGGATCTGGGGTTGCTTGTCGACAGCTGGCTGAACGTGAGCCAGCAGTGAGCCCAGGTGGCCAAGAAGGCCAATGGCATCCTGGTCTGTGTCAGTGTGGCCAGCAGGACCAGGGTAGTGATTGTCCCCCTGGACTCGGCACTGGTTAGGGTACACATAAAGTACTATCCAGTTCTGGGCCCCTCAGTACAAGGAAACATTGAGGTGCTGGAGCGTGTCCAGAGGAGGGCAGCGGAGCTGGTGAACGGTCTGGAGCACAAGTCCTGTGAGGAGCAGCTGAGGGACCTGGGGCTGTTTAGCTGGAGAAAAGGAAGCTCATGGGGATCCTTAATCACTCTCTACAACTGCCTGAAAGGAGATTGCAGTCAGGTGGGGGTCGGTCTCTTTTCCCAGGTAACAAGTGACAGGACAAGTGAACATAGTCTAAGCTGTGTTGGGGAGTTTGGATGAATTTCACAGAGAGACTAATTAGACATAGGAGTGGACTGCCCAGGGAAGTGGTAGAGTCACCGTCCCTGGAGGAGTTTAAAGAAAGACTGGAAGTGGCACTCTGTGCCAGGGTCTAATTGATGTGATGGTGTTCTGCCAGATTTTGGATTCAAAAATCTCAGAGGTCTTTTCCAACCTAATTGATTTTGTGATTCCATGACACGAAATCCTTGCTTACCATCTTGTTCCTCTTAATTCAAAAACAAATATGGACTCAAAGTTGGCGGTCACAGTGCTTGAGGGATGCATGGTCAGTGTTAGATGAGGCATGATGCTCTGCCATGATCCTGAAATTAGCAAAATTGTCAGCAGTCACTGACTGAAAGCTGCATCACTGCAAACAGATAAACCCCATAAATACCAAACTGGATGCATTAGGTGTTTAATTATGTTCTACAGCACACGTCATAGTGAAGAGGTCCCAGCATGTAAAGTGGTGTAATGCTTGAGAGTAAGAAGTTCTGGTAACTATAGTACCCATTAGGTTTGTCTCTGCAGGTCTTCATTCTTCATAGACTGCCTTTTCCAAGTTGATGCAAAAGAGACAAGTACATAACAGAATCATTATTAAAAACATATATACAATTTTTATATATGTGAATATGCATATACATATTTTATGAAAGTACTAAAATACATAAAATATATAAATATTATAAAAATAATATATAAAATATAAAAAACATATTAAAAAACACACCGAAAAAAAAGTTCAGTGGACCGAATCAGATTTGACTAAGGAAGTGTCAGATGCAAAGGAACCTTTTGAATGTAGTGGTTATATCTGCCAAGTTGTGTCTTCAGAACTACAAAAGAACAAATTCAAGATACAAGCACAAGAATTCTGTTTGTGTATTAATTACTTGTTTCTTCCTTCAAACTGCAGTTTTTTGAGGACCTGACTTTTCCAGGTGCTGCCTGAACACCAAAAGTGCCTGCTCAGACAGTGCCACACACAAAAGCACTTAAAATCCTAATGTCTTGTTAATTTTCAAAATGTTGCCTGTCTGTTGTTTTCACTCTATTCAAAATTAGCTAAGTTTTTACTGTTTCTGGAGATAGTTCTCTAGAAGTGTTGTAATCTAGTGATTAAAGGGGGGGTATGTGAGTGTTTCTTCTTACAAAGCAATACTTGGGATGGCTGTAGAACAGGCTGCCCGTGTAGAAATGGAATAACAACTTATATCTTAATCTATCTCTAATGTATCTCTCTATTTTAGCTTGTGAAAATTCATAAGATTTAAGTTTAGGTGACAAAAGCTGACCTGGATTCTGTTCTGATTAATTTTCTGCAAGGATGAAAGCTTTTGTTAGAAGTCTTTCTCAAGCTTACCTGTCCATTCTTAAAACACCTTCCAGTCTTTGCTGCTCCCTCTGTTGGATTGTTATTTTTAATAAAATCTCAAACCCTTATTCGCACAAAGAAACCCCACAAAGCCTGCCATGTGCATGAGAGTTCTTACGTCCCTTGCTTCCTTGTAAATTTTGTCTAATTCCCTTGGACATACCCACCCTGTCTTGGATAGCATCTATCTGTTGTCCCTTGCAATCACTTTTACTTTACCCAAACTTCTGTCTTTCAGATGAAGTCTGCGCAGATAAACTTGGATCAAAGCCACCACAGCTTTAGAGATTCATACAAAGCCTTTGTCTTACCCAATCTTGTTTCTTGGTGTTTAAAATACATATAATTCTTTTGAACAGCAAAACAATAAGATACTGAATCAGATAAGAACAGATTGCAAATCTGGGCTGGGGAAGAACACACTGGCATTGACCCCTGTTGGGAGGCATCTGTTAGCACAAGCTCATATAGATTCCTATTTGTTTTACACCACGCTTTTGCAAATGCCTGTCTGTCTTTAATGCCGATTTGAGAAAGGAAACAACCTATAATAAATATCTTGTATGATACTGATACAATTGCACAAACTCACAATGCACATGGGATTCTTTTCTCTACTCCTGCTATATTGTATAAAACTTTCTTGTTTTAAGATTGAAAACTTTGCCTTGTCATTTCTTCCTTTCTCTCCGATTGTGGGAGGATGAAGATGAAGGATGGCAGTACATCTAAGAGGTAGCAGCTGCAGGGGTGAAATATTTTGCCTAAAGAAGTACTTTGTGGGTAGAAATGTACGAAATGATTACAGTCTTGAAGCTCTACAGTTCTTTCTGTTCTGTCTCGACAGGAAATATTATCTGTCAAAAACTGCGTTGCAGTAATCTTTCACTTTTTTTGTTACCAAATGTCTGCAATAATCTCAAAGTAGTAAAATAAATATAAGTTCTTTCTTGAGTTCACCCCAAGTCACTTACATTATCACTATGACGGTAGTAGTGAATTTTAAGCTCGGATATGTAATGTCTTAAATGCCAATTACTTGATTAAGTCAGTATTTTTGACAGAATCTGTGAAGAATTCTTTGCTCTTTTTTTTGTTTCAGCTTTACAGTACAAGAAAAAATTGTATGTGAGCTTGAGAAAAATGTTAGCCTTGTTAGCCTGTAGTTTTAAAAAATGATAATTTGGGTACCTTGATCTTACAAGAGACTTGATTTCTGATTCTGAGATAGAGAGAATGGACCAGTGGTGGGAGGTTTGCTTTTAATTTATTTATTTATCTATCTACCTATTTTTTTTTATTTAATGGAGAATATTCAGACACCTGGCTCATTTGGATTCTTACTTTTTTTCTGTACTGGTATGAATAATAGTAATATTTTCTCAGACTCTTTAATTAACACAAGTCTCTTCTATGAATTTTCTCCACAGTGGATGAGAGAAAAACATGGAAATCCCTTTGGTGCTGTAGCTGCCAAGAGAGACTTGATAGAAGTATCTAGTGAATAGACATATAGATTAAAATACATCTCTAAGAATTTATGTATTTTGGCAAAATGTTTTACTGTACTACACACTGCAATCAGAGCTATGGCAAAAGACCTATGATCTTACAACGTGACTTATAAAGAATACTAATGCTGTTTTAAAAAAGAAAATATATCAGTCAAATTTATCTCAATTCTCTAAGATAAATTTTAAATCAATGATCATTATGTTGTAGTAGGAGGAGGTTAATCTCAGGTCACCTATCATATCTTAAATCTTAGGAGTATTAAACAACTAAGATTATTTTAAACTTGCCTGAGTGACCATCTTGCATTCAGTACAACAGTGAGAATTTCTACAAACTCAGGATTTGCCCAAACATGAGTTGTGACCCCACAGACAAAGCATCTTGTCCAACTGAGAATTGTTGTCACCCTTTTAAAGCCTGTTTTAGTACTGATAGGAGAAAACAGTTCTGGGTTTAAGTCTGTTGTTTTCTGTGTGTTTGGGCTTTTGTCTTTCTTTTTCTCAAGTTGCTGGTTAAGGTGACTAATCTTTTATTTAAATGTAGTGATAGTACATTTCCTGCTCAAGCACTCTCTATGAAAGGGAATGAGACCACTCTTCTGTCCTCCCCCAGTTTTTCTCGCTTTCATCTGCTACACTGATATACTGTGCCTTTAATTTTTTGTTAGTTTTTTTTTCCATTAGGAGGCACTTGACTGTGAGTTTACGTAAGGCAAGTGAGTCCAAAGTAATTTTGTGTTTTAAGTAGCTTAGTAGTAGTTTCAAAAGGGGCTTATATAATATTATGCATGTGCCAATAGTAATTTGAGAAAGAAATGTTCTTTTTTTAGGTCTTAAAATACACCTGAGCCAATAGGCTCCATTGGGAAAGCATCCACTATTTTATCTGTAACATTTGCAGACCAGAGCATAAACTTGATTTATCTTAAATGGTTTCCCCTTCTACTCTGCACGGGTTTTGAGATTAGCATTTCTGATTCTGTTGATTTATACTGTTCGGAATCACAGGGCTGATCCTCTAGTTCTCTCTCTGGTCGTGTTCTGTACAAAACACAAGTCGTCTTTTGTGGCAAACTATGAAACACTTCTTGGGCTTTTAGTTTGATGAAAATCTTTATTGCTTTGGATGCAGAGAGAATTGTAAGTTACTAATTTCTTTGAGATTGATCATATCAGTCTTTAAGATTGATTCTGTATACTGCAGTGGGCTATTAATATTTTCTCCTATGACAACTAGGTAAAACAGACAAGTACATTACTAATCTCAGGTAATCTGTTCAGTGCTGCTGAAAAATACACAGAGCAGACAATTTCTGCCTCAGCAATGCACCATGAGATACCCAAGAAGGAAAACAAAGTCAACTTGATTTTAATTACTTGTTCAGTTTGGTTGTCTTGAAATGGCTGTTGAGTTAGGAATCTCTAGAGAGTTTTCAGCTGAAAAAAAGTCTCAGGAATAAGCTTGGAAAATTCTGTGTAGGCTCTGAGTTACTGCCCTTGTCCATTTTACCTGCAGCTGCTGCAGTTTTCCATCCCAGCTACCCAGCTGGCCCTTGGTCAGCCATTCTCACCCAGGTGGCAGTGGAGGTAGAAGGAGCAGAGCTGTCTGTTCCTCACAGTGCAGGGACTTCTGCAGTCCAATCTTCCTTTGAGTAGTACATCTTCATTTTCTGTTTGGCAGTAACCTCCTGGTACTAATGCTTATTATTAATTTCTACAAACAAAGCAAAATTGCTTTTCCTTGAGTGGTTGTCCGTTGCTGATCATTTGGACAAGGTTCTGGGGCAAGTGAATGTCAGTTTGAAGGGCAGAGTAGCTGCGATCTAGATGTAGTTAAGCCACAACTGCTCCAAATCTGTGTCCCGCTCAGTCCAGGCTGGTATAATACACATACACTGATTTTAATAGGCATTGCTCCAGCAGCTGGGGTTTGTGATTCGTGCTTCATCTTGGACTTAGGACTTAGAGCTGAAGAGAAACCTTGCAGAAAGAGTGGTAATGAGCAGGAATGTCTCTGTGGCTGCCCTTCAGAGAGTAACTGAATGAGGGCAAATGTGTTTGTTTCCAGCAACAGATGCCACCTGAGTCGGCAGATATATTTTGCTTTGCAGTGCTTTTTGGTGTACATTACAGTTGTTAAAAGGCCTGCCATAGCCAAATGTAATATATCCAATAGAGATGAATTGTACCAGGCTCTTTGGTATTTGTACAGTTTTGGACTGTTCACGCAGATCTGGCAGTGAAAGAGACTTATAAGAAATATGGAGAGGGACTTTTTAACAGGGCATTTAACATGGCATCTTGTGATTGGACAAGAAGTAATGGTTTTAAAGCAAAAGAGAGTAGAGTTTGACTAGAAGTAAAGGAGAAATTCTTTATATTGAGTGTGATGAAACTCTAGAACAGCTTGTCCAGAGAAGTGGTGGATCCCCCCTTCCTGGAGACAGTCAAGGTCAAGTTGGGCTGGGTCCTGAGCAACCTGATCTAGTTGAAGCTGACCCTGCTTGTTGCAGGGCAGGGTTTGGACTGAGTGACCTTGAACATGTCTTCCAACCCAAACCATTCTATGATTCTATAGTGACTTTCCTGAAAATCCACAATATGTGGGCCAGTTGAGGAGCTGAAGACAGGAATGGGAGCATAGGAAAGTTCCTTTGAAGAATCTTATATAAAAATAACTATTGGGAACTCATCAGTATGTGAATTCTAAATTAGAAAAACAGATGCATACTGGATAAATAAAAATTAGAGTAGGTACCTGTCTAATGTTACCTCCCAAAATTATCAAATTGAAACATGCTGTCTTGCATCTTCTGTCCCTACAGACAAGTGGCATAGGAAGGGTGGAAGTCAGCTATTTTCCCTGGAAAACATTTTCAGCTGTGCCGTGATAACACCTGAGCTCTTTGCTGCAAGCATCACCGCAACTGTGGGTAACTGTCTGTATAAATTCAGCTGCTCTTCTGAAAGCAAAAGGTTACTGCTGTAAATAAGCGCCTTAATCTAGGAATTAAATAGGATAGTAAACTTGAGAAATATAGGCTTCTTGCTGACCTTGCCTCCTCTCCAGGTGTTTGTATCTAAGTACTTTGTGCTCGACAAGTAGGACTTGTTGATAAACATGGATTAAGAGGTGTGGGGTTATTGTTGCCATCAGATCTGTTTCAGGAGGTACCTGGGAAGTTGTCATAAGGGAGAACGATCAAAACATCAGTGCAGTCACATGTTGCTGAAAGGATCAGCACTTCAGGAAGAAGTCAAAGATGATTTTGAGTGAAGGAGCATCAGTAACTTCATGTGAACTCTGGTTTCATCAATTGCTTCTGCTTGCAAGCTGATGTATGTGATAAAATCGAAACAAAGTGTAAACGATCTTCCAATACCAGTTCCATTTTAACAGTTAAAATTCCATTTTAACTTGGAATTACTTTTAATTAATCAAGAGACTGACATTTGCAGCATCTGGATTTACTGAAGGATGCAGAGGCTCCATTTTTAACTCACACTAGTAACATTGGAATCCCACATGTTTGATAGTTGGTTTACTCATGCTGTGGAAAAAGCCCTCTGAATTTTATGCAGTTATGACTGGGCAAATGTGTGGGTTTGAAAATCAACATTTATAGCTAAATCAAAGTAGAGTGCTCCAAGTGCTTTGTTTCTTCAAGCTTTTGTCTCCTCAGTGGTTGGTCTTGTGACTAGAAACAGTTTAGGGCCACGTTCCCAAAGCTGTGGAAGAGTTTGTGGCTGTCACCTGCAATAGCAGAAGGATAGGAGGAGCAATGCGGATATGGAAAGGAAGCTGTGGGCTCTCTGGGCTTTGTTTGGCTGAAGTCCCTGTGTGTTTCCTGAGCTCAGGTGCAGTCACTTACCCAAACCTGCGGTGTTCTTAAGAGTGCTGATGAGTGAGTTGGTTTTCTCAAAGGTGGGTAAAAACTTCTTTGGAGTTTGGGAGCTGGCACCTGTGTTTGCTTTGTCTTATGCAATCTGAACTGTGCAGAGTATTTGATATCTAGGAGGAAACTCCTGTCTATTTTGTTTTCTCCCATACTTTCTTGGCATAATCTAATCTCTGAGTATTATTGTTCAGGTGCAGTATCAGAATCATGTCAGTGCAAAAGTAGGGAGGTGTCTTAACATTTGCAGAGAGAGGGTTGATCACATTCTGTCACTGTCCTCTCTATGTAATTAGTGTGTTTATGGTATATTTTGGGGGAGGGGGTTGTTTGTGATTTTTATTGGTGGTGTTTGGTTTGGTTGTTTTTGGTTTGTTTGTTTTTTCTTTTTTTCACTTTGATTGCCAGTTGATGTTTTGTAACATGACTATTTGCTTCACTGCAGCAAGCTTTTGATTGTATACTCTTGGTAGAGTCTGAAGAAAGGGGCTGAGTGGTTATGCTAGTGTCTTTCATGTGGCAGCTGACGCACTTGGAGATGTCGCTTCTGGGTCCCTCCTCTTCCAATTGTTTGTTCATTTTGTCGGTAGTTGTAAGGCCTGTTTCTCTCAGCGTGTCTGTGCAGTGGGTAGCACTGGAGACTGTAATGATAACAGGGATGTGTTGAACATTGCTCAAAATAAAAAAAATATAAATTAAAAATAAATTAATACCAATATACGTCTGTTGTCACAGTTGTCTTTTTAATCCTGCAATAGCAAAATGGTTTGATAATTTTTGTCTTTTAAATGGCAGTAAAAAGTAATTAGAAGTTAAATACAGAATCAGAACTGCCTTATGCACGGTAAGCGTAGTGCTCCATGATCAAATGTGTGCTGCACTGGGGTGTAGCTTTGATGAAAAAGTGGTGTTGGAGCTTTCTTCCACATCAGAAAGGGGTCTGGTTTTGCTAATTTATTTCTCAAAACTGGCCAAAACACAGATTTCTCTCAAGCTCTTTAAGTGAAGTGTACTTATCTTGCTAGCAGTCTGTTACATTTAAGCTTTTCAGATTTTTTTTTTCCTCACATTTCAGTGCATTCTGCAGTTGGATGGTGGCCCCAATTGTACATTACCACTGAACTGTAGCAGCTTGTTTCTGATGTTGGTATGTTGGAATAGTGTGATATCTGAGAACCAGTATGATACTCTAGTGAACATGACAAAATCATAAATGACATACTCCATAATATATCTCAACAAAAGGAATATCCTTTCCCACCCTTTATATAAGTAAAGAAATGTGTGCATCATAAAGATAATTTTTCTGTCAATTGTAATGAGAAATTCTTAATCCTGTGCTTTTTCATATAGTTTTATTTACAAATTTATCCTTTGGTGCTCTGGAAAGGGAAGATTCAGTGGGTGTATCCTATGATAAGGAGGGGAAAGACTAAAATATAAGTTCCTAACAAGTCTAGCAATACATTGACCAGATTTCTCAGCTTCACAAAACCACTTGATTATTTACTGTAGCAGTATGAGGAACTTACCTTTTCTTGTGACTGTAGGGAAAGACTGTATGAAAAAGATAGTGAAAAAAGTTACAGTTACTTTAATCTGGAAGTTTTGTTTATTAATATTCTTAAATATCTTATATTCAGCAATAATCATTGCTGAATGATTATTGATTTAATTTGGAATTATGGTGCTACTTATAGTCTGTACATTGGGTTTGTAGATGTTTGGAGTAAAGTAGCTAAAATGGTTGAATACTTTTGAAAATGTTGGTCTTTCAAGTGTTTAATGTGCATAACTTTTCTCTGAACTTGTTGACTTAAAATGAAAAATTTTGTTCCATATGTGGAGTAAAAAGTACTTTGTAGATGTGTGGCCGTAGAGGCATATTATTCTTGTCATATATGAAAATGCTAGGAATTTAACTTATAAATTTCTAATTCTAGAGTGATATCTATGTAGCTGCAAATATCTGGTGTAATGTTTGTTAAAATTCATTAGAAAATTTGATCTGTTGCACTCCTGTTGTGCATTACATAATTAGTAGCTAAGGTTGCTTGATTTGGTGGTTCATTTTGGCAAATATTGTGACCCTTAGTAGTGTAACATGTAGTTGCCTTTGAAACTGAGATTTAATTGTTGGAAAGAGCAGCTTAAAGTATTTGTCTTTTCTGGCCAAAATCTAGAGCACCATAGAGCACACATGTGTCCTGTAGGGCTGAACAGCCTTCTGCTGGAACACTGCTTGGAGGCGCACCAAAAAGTGCCTGCGAGTGCCAGATGCTTGGCAGTGGGATTCCTTCTGGCTTTCACAGGAGTGGCAGACCAACTTTTGACAGTAACAGCCCTGTACTGACTGTTGCTAACAAAACTTGGTTTGCTCCTGTTACAATGTCTGTCCATCAATTTTAGCAGCTTTTGCTATCCAAGGGTGTGGATTGATGATTTGCTCATGGCTCATACCTTCTGTCGTAGGCTTCCTCCTGGTAGAAAGATAGGTTTCATCATTTGGCTGGATGCAGTCTGCTAGTCTTTCAGTAAAAACTCAGAAAGAAAATATTTAACATCTGATTTGTGGGAATGATTTAACTTAATACAGGATATAAGATGTCTTGTTGAACATGTTTTCGAGAAGAAACTTAGTGTAGAATTTTGGGTGAAAGAAGTTTAAGCATAAGTACAGAAGAGGTTGTAAGAGAGGATTTCTGTGGTTGTGTTGCTTCATTAAAAAGGGAGTGCTTTTCACGTGTAGGAAAGGCTGACAGAAAAATATGCAATTCTGAAGCGTTTGTGTCTCAGTAATTTATGAATTTTGTGAAAAGATACAAGATACCTGTCTTGCTTTTTACACTAGGGCAATAGTTGTGGATGTGAACGAAGTTGAGCATAAGAATACCAGGTAGTATAATTGTAGCCCTATTCTTGTATGTGTTGATTTAATTGTCCAAAATCATACCCCCCCACCCCGTCCCTCAGCTGTCTTTCAACACCATCAGCTGGCTTTAGCTGTATGTTTTGGCATTTAATGTAATATGAAGAACACTGTATTTTGGTGTCATTGTTTCCTAACTGCCTTCCATTCATTAAGTATTTCTGTTCTCTTCTGTTCGCATCTAAAAATCCCTCTGAATTCCTATCTTCTGCCTCTGAAAAGATAATGTACTCCCTTTTGAGAATTGTGTTTTCCATGCTCATTAAGAAGAATAATATCAGCTGCTATGTGGCTGAGACATTGTTCAGTGGCTATGGGTTTCTTTGTTATTCTTAACTTTTGTCTGGGCCACACTGCTTCTTAGAGAAGTAGCTGACTGATCATTTCTGTAGCTCTGCTGATGCAGTATTCTGCACATGGATTATGGTGTGATTCTTCAGGATTATTGCCAGCAGCAGCTACTGAATGAGAATGTATCAAGGTAGCCTGTTACTATTCTGAGGCTTGGAGGTGAAGAAAGAGGGATGAGTGGCTCCTTTCGCTGCTTCCTTTCTGTGTTAAGCTATAGTACTTCCCCCATACTGACTATAAATAGGGTATGAACTTCTGCCAAATGGGGAGCTATGACTGCAGTGTCTCTTGGAATGTTTGGACTTTCTCAGTCTTAATCTTTAGAGTTCTTAAAACTTTTCACTTCCTATTCTGTCTGCATAAGTCAATATCACTACTAAAGCCTATGGTTGTAGGTCACACTTACCTTTTCAAGGATTTCAGTATGTATCTTCAATTGTAGAAAGTCAAAATAGTTCTTCTGAAGTTGGTAAAACAGCTCCGGTGTTTCCTTTGATGTTTTAGACTTTTTGGTCCAAGCAATAAGATTATCCAAAGCCTTATATCCATGTTGTGTTGTACTCCTCTTAAACTTAGTTTTACATGTCAAAAGGCTAATTGTAAGAACTTTGTAATGTAAATGATAGCTTCAACTGTGTTCCCAAACCCAAGATTTTCCAACTGATTAAGTGTTCTCCCAGATGAGGTATTATGACAATTCTGAAAACGCAGTCTTTGAGGAATGTCTGCTTTTCTGCTTCACTCTTCAAGATCATAAAGCTTGTCTTTTCCCCCACCATCCCATCCACCCCTCCTCCTTATCTTTATAAGTGATGGAAGAACTCTATGACTTTATTTTTAGGCAGAAATCGCCTCCTCATTTTGCAAGTTCACCTAGCCTTCCAGCCATCCTACTCCACAGCTGTCACAACAAACTTTTTTCCAGTGCTATTAAATGTATCAGACATCACTCTGCAGCATGTTAGTTTGTTACCCTGGGGCTTTGCAGTCTATTCTCATGTCATCAGAACCACTGTGTGATTTCAAGATTTCCTACATTCCCCGAAGGAAAATCAAATGGTGGTTAGGAAACGGATAGATACTTTGCAGATGCAGCAGATCTCTAGCAATTAAGTGGTTAATAGCCTCAATTTATTGTTTTCATTCCTCATTTCCCATAACCATGACTCTTTTGCGCTCTCTGTATACTTTTGTCTGTGTTTTCTACTGGGATTTTGGGAAAACTTTGCCACACTGGAGAAGCAGTGATCTAGCTTTGTTTATCCTGTTTTTATGCCCTCTGCTCCTCTTTCTGTTATCTGATTGCTGTAGACAGTGTTCTCATCTGAGAGATTCTTTTGTCCTCTTTCTCTTATTCTTTTCCATCTGTAACATGTAAGTAATTTATCTTGTAATGATTTTAATGGTGGAAACACCAGTTAGCCTGGTTAAAAATTGGGCATGTTCTTCTTTTATGTAAGGGCACCATTAAAAGATGAAGATCCTGATGAGCTTGTCCTTTAGCATCAAAGACAGCAGTTAGGTACAGACAAATTGGCCAGACAATAGGTAGAAGCATCCTTAAAGTAACTACTAATACATGTATCTTCTGACAGCCTCTGCACTACCTGCATAGTATTGTGCTGTACATTTCATTCTCTTTCATACTAATTTGAGCTGGGAAAGACTTATTTTCTGCCTTTAATTTCTCTTTTTTCTTCTACATACCTAGAACCTTTCTCCCTTCATTTTTTTAAAAGCCTTTCAGTTTGTGTCTCTGGTCTCCTTTCATATTCTGAATCACAGATCTAGCTTGAAAGTCATCTTTTGAACTCTAGTCCAAACTGCATTTTTAAGTAGGGTCAGCTGCAGCAGGTTGTCCAGGCCCATGCCTAGACAGGTTTGGGGTATGTCCCTGTATGGACACTTCACAACCTCTCTGGGCAACC
>WEIT01025796.1:20383-37306 GCA_013389985.1 Dryoscopus gambensis | reverse complement strand
AAAAAAAGGTGCATTCTTGTGTTCAGATGGAATTTCATATATTCCAGTTTGTTTCCATTGACTCTTGTTCAGTTGGTGGGCACCACTGGAAAGAGCCTGGCTCTGTCTTCTTTGTTCCCTCCCATCAGGTATTTATACCCACTGATGAATCCCTCCCGCTCCTTAAGGAGAAGAAAAGAATCTTTTCTACTCCGAACTGAACAGTCACAGCTCTCTCAGCCTCTCCTCATAGGATAGATACTCCAGTCCCTTAATCATCTTTGTGGGCCTTCGTTGCACTCTCCAGCATGTCCACATCTCTCTCATACTGGGAAGCCCAGAAATTAAGAAATAATCCAGGTGTGGCTTCACTAGTGCGGACTAGAGGGGAAATATCACATCCCTCCATCTGCTGGCAGCACTCCTAATGTGCAGGCCATCAGGCTGTTGGTCTTTGCCAACATGAGGTTTTGCTGGCTCATTCTCTGCTAACTCCTTTCCAGTTGGGTAACCCCAGCCTGCCGTAGTGCATGGGCCTTAGTCTTCCCCAGATGCAGCACTTGCTGAACTTCCTAAGGTTCCTGTCTGCCTGCTCCTCACGCAACCATCGTGTACACAGCCACTCCTCCAGCCTTCCCATCATCTGAGGCTGCACTCTGTCCAAGCATCCAGATTAATAATGGAGATTTATAAGAGCTCTGGACCGGGTATGGACTGTGAGGCTGGCTGCTCTGTAGTTCCCTACATCTTATTTCTTGCACTTCTCAAAGATAGGAGTGACAGGACCTAAATATAATTGAGAGTGGTCTCATAATGACATCAGATCCTCAATATTTGTGGGCGCAACCCATGAGGCCCTATGGATTTATGTATGTACAGTTTGTTTAAGTGCTACTTAACTGGTCTTCCTCACTCCAGACTTTCCTTTTTAAATGTTCTGCTAGGATTTTAGAGGGAAAAATCTCTCTGTGAACTATATTCAGAGCATTCTTCTGCATGGATCCAGATACTACCATGGCTGGATGACCTCTTTCTGCTTCATGAACAATTAAACACATTGAACAATTTTGACTGTCCTGTTACTTTTTATTAATTTGGCTGGCACTGTTCATTTGCTGAGTCTTAACTAGTTAGATGCGGAAAAATAAGTAATCTCCTTTGCTAGATGATTCACTGGGGTGATAAAAGACTGGGAAAATAGGTGTGCGGTTCTTTCCCTGGACTAGCAGTGGAGTGATTCCTGCATTGCAGTCTGAGTATGTTATTTTATCCAGCAGGGAAATATTTCAGATAGCTGCTTTTGAACAGATTATGCTGGACTTTTCAAGGAAAGCACAATAAATTACATTCCTATTTTTGTGTTCTTGACCAGGGTTTGAATTTGGTTATGTTCCTCTTACAATGCACTGGCAGGCAGTGAAATGCTGTGCAATGCAGAAGTATGTTACATCCACAAAAGTTGTGGAAACATGTCTGTTCTCAGTGTTCAGTGGGAAATTGCTGGAAGAACTCTGTCTCTTAAATACAGGTCCTCTGGGGCAGCCTTTGGAATGAGGATGCTGCTGGTTTTTAATGAGGCTAGGAAGAGCAAAGAAAGCATTTCTTAGTTAAGAGAAATGTGATAACTGCTGTTGCATTCTCTGTTGAAAAAAATGCATGAAGTTGGTAGCTGGGGGCTCTTTGAGGTGGCCGGTATTACTTAAACAATCCCCCTTTGTTTTCTGTGTAACAACTAAGTGTATCAGCTTATTCTGGTAGATTTTGCAAGCGCTTCAACCAACAAAACCGCAAACCTTAAATTTTTGAAACTAAGTCTACAAAGTTGCCATCTTACTCCATTTAGCACTTACCCATTGTAATAGGTTGAGCCTGAATTGATTGACGGGCTTTTGGGCCAATTGCTTTTTCAATTTTGCGTATAAAAGCCCGTGCAAGTGCGACAGATTTCTCTTTGTTTCTGGGTTCGAGGGCCGAGGAGTGGCTAAAGGCAGAGGGCCCCGGGCCCAGGTCTGGGCCAGGCCCCCACCTCGGCCCCTCGGCACGGCGGCGGCCCTCCCCTGCCAGGGAGAGCTGTCCCCGCTCCGCAGGCAGCCTGTACCCGAGACCGTGTGGCCGAGGCCGCCGAGACCCCGCATGGGAGCAGCGGGGCCNGACGGGAAAAGAGGGCTGCTGCGCTTTTTGGCGCGAAGCTTAAAAATGCTTCTTGCAAAACCATAGAAAGGGTTTTAATCCATTTGGAAAAAAATTGGGGGGATGAGAAATTCTTGTGCAGCCTGTGACTTTAAAGAAAGGCCTACGCCAGGCCAAATAGAAGTTGTGAGAAGTTAGAGACTTGAGGCAGAGAATTTTTGCTTTCAGACTGAGATAACTCATCCTTAAAAATTAAAACCCCATTTTTTTTCTTATGGCCTGTGACTTAGCAGTGTGGGAAGACTGCAAAAGATTCATGGGAGAAACACCTTTTTTCACTTCAACAGATTTTCTCCGGGCGGGACTGTTGGTTTGTGAAAACTCTGTGGCACGGTAGAAGAACCTCTTTTCCTAAAGCATAAATAGACTCTTAAAAAAAGATGTAACTCTGACCAAAATGCCATGTCCTTGTTTTGTTTTTACTTGTGAAAGGTTTTATGGTAAAGGAGAAGGCACTGGAAAAGAAAAAGTGTTTTAAAGATTTGCTTTAATTTCTTACCAGTTCTTTTTTTTCATTCTGTTAGTAATAAACTTTCTTTTATATTGCAGCTGTTTAAGTGTAGACCTTGTTTTGCTCCGAAGTTTCTTTACATTTTCCTCAATAAATCCATTTTCCCCTTATACACATAATTGGATTTCTTATGTTTGGCATTTAAACCAACATCAAACCACATCCATTATCTTGTTTGCTTCTTTGTGCATGATGAACTTGGCAAAAATCAGGGGATGAGCATGGTCATCCTGAGAAAATTACTGATGTCTCTGGAAGAGGATGTCTATGAGCATGTAATTAACTGGTCCAAAGGAAAAGTACATGGAGAAAGTGCAGAGCACAGCAATAAAAATACACCAATACCTTCTGTGTAGTTTAACCACAAGTAAACAGTAACTCAGACTATAAAAGGCATTTTGCAGTTCTTGAGCAGTGTCCTGAAATAACCTGAGTCTTGTGCTCTAGATTGTGTAAGACCTTTGCCCTCTCTGTCTCAGAGAGAGGTGAAATCTCTGTGATAGATATATAATTCACAGATGAAATCAGTGATGATTTTTGTTGTTTTGTGAAAATGATGCTTTACTATGAAGAACTTATTACTTCCTTGATCTCAAGCTTAGGGGACATATGAATAGTTAAGGAGAATAGCTTAGTATTCTTATATTGCTAAAGCTATTGTTTAAATTGCTGTTTGTGAAAAGAACCATAGAGGCCTATGGAAGGCTGGCAGTTTGTGTTGGCTGTCATATGAGCTAGGCTCAGTGACTCCAAAAATGATTGTGTGATTGTTTTTTGTGGGTATTGGGGTGTTTTTGTTTATTTGTTTGTTTCTGAATACTGGTGGTGTATGGATCCTAGAAATGTGGTTAGTACTTTGACTCTGTCTTATTTCTGCATTGCACAGCCAGTGTTTCAGATGGCATCTTACGGGTGCATGCCTTGTGGGTTACCCCCCCCTTTTTGGGAGCTGATCAGAAACTCTCATAAGATGTTGTGAGTTGTCTCTTCTGTTTCTCTTGACAAACCTATGCTTCTAAGTGCCTGTACAGTAATATTTACAACATGGGGAATAAATCAAGAAGTTAGAGGTCTGTATGCAGTTGCAGGGTTGTGATCTTCTTGGGATCATGGAGGGATAGCTCATATGACTGAAATGCTGCAGTGAATGGATAGATGCCCTTTAGGAAGGACAGGCTGGAAAGAAGAGGAGATGGAGTTGCCCTTTACATGAGAGGACAGCTGTAGTGCTTGGGGTTCTGCCTGGGGATGGATGATGAGCCAGCAGAGAGCCTGTGGATAAGGATTAAAGAGCAGACCAGTGTGGGTGACTGTAGCAGCTGTGTGTTATAAGCCACCTGAGCAGGAGAAACAAGTAGATGAAGCCTTAACAGCTAGAAGTAGCTTCTCATTCACAGGCACTGTTGCTCATGGTGTACTTTAACCATCTCAGTATCTGCTGGAGGGTCATCACAGCAGGTTATAAGCAATCCAGGAGGTGCCTGACACATGTTACAGAGAAGCCAGCAAGGAGAGGTGCTATGATGGACTTCATACAAGCAAAGAAGGACTGGTTGTGGTATGAAGGTCAAAGGCAGCCTTGGCTGCAGTGTCCATGAGATAATGGAGTTCAGGATCTGAGGAGGTCAGAAAGCAAGATCACAGCACTGGACTGTAGGAGAGAAGACTTAGACCTCTTCGAAGATCTGCTTGATATAAGTCCTGTGGAATAAATCCCTGAAAGAGGGAAGAGGATGCAAAGAAAGCTTGTTAATATTCTGGCATGGTTTAACCCCACATGGTAACTAAGTACTGTGCAGACACACACTCACTTCCCCCTCCCACCTCTCGGTGATATAAGAAGACAGAAAACAAGGTACAAAAACTTACAGGTTCAGATAAGAACAGTTTAGTAGATGGAAAGAAGTAAAGTATTATAATAATAATGATGATAATAATAAAAAATAAAACCCAGAAAAACAAGTGATGCACAATGCAGTTGCTCACCACCTGCTGATCAATGCCCAGCCTTTCCCTAAGATGTGGTCAGCCCCTTCCAGTCAACTCCCCTGGTTTGAATTTGGTATGGAATATCCTTTTGGCCAGTGTGGGTCAGTTGTCCTGGCTGTGCTCCCTCACAGCTTCTTGTGCAGTTCCTCACTGGCAGAGCATGAGACATTGGAAAGTCCTTGATTTAGGGTAAGCACTACTTAGCAACAACCAAAACATCAGCATGTTATCAACACTATTCTCATAGTTGTCATAGGTTAGCACAGCTTGGAGTTTTAGTTAAGAAAAAAAATTCCACCAGCCACGGAAGTGATGTTTTTTTGCAAGGGGCTGTTGTATCTTCCTCCAGACCTGACAGAACTAATCAAATTGGCTAATCTGAATATTGACAACTCTGTTAAGCCACTTAAGAAGCTGGATACCCCTCTGTAAAAGACACATTTAAAAGACAACCAAGCCCGGGGATCTCTCTCGCTTCCAATCTTTGGACAGGTAACTGGGGCCCTGCACAGCCCAGTGTGGGCCAGGTTGGGCCTGGCCGCTGGGCCACGGCCCTGCCTCGTGCGGGCCAGCCCCGCAGCGCAGCTTGGCAAGATCTTAGCCGCTCCTGCTCCGTGCTGGGTCAGCCCCTGGCACGGCAGCGCGGGGCCGAGCCGGCCTGGAGAAAAAAATCACCCCTGAGCCGCAAGCGGCCTTGGCCGAAGCCGACCCCCCAGCTGAGGCTGGGACCATGCAGACAAACTTCATCCAGCCGCCACCCGGCACTGTAAGTTCCCCAGAGGAGATGAAACCTGCAGACATCAATCCTCTCCCAGGATAGAGAAAAAGGCAAAGGCACATAAATAGACACCGTGATAGTGACACCAAAGTCAGTGAAGAAGAAAGAGCTGAAGCCCAGAGAGAGGAGATAGAGGATATGCTTTTACGCTGAAATTCTTTTGTAAAGCTATGGTGATGGACTATGATACATCAGAGACTCCCTTGTAATTTTGTGATAAGCATGGGGGGGTAGAGCGTTCAAACTGCTACAAGCAAAGATGCCTGTGCTGAAATAAGTAAATGTTGAAGTAGCTGTGATTTAATGAAGAGACTGAACAGAGAGAGATAGTGATGAAGCGAAGACCCTTGCTCCCAGGCAAGAAGACCTCTGTTCCTAGAGATGAAGATGATCCCAGAGATAGATGAAGAGAATCTTTGCTCTTGAACAGCTCATTCTTAAAATAGCACCCGTTAGCTAAGATTGAACCCTCGAAAACAGTTGTGGGGAAAGCTGTAAGTCAAGGCAAGGGACTCACATGCCAACAGAAAAGCACCCCGGGCAGCTATTGTGCTGTGACATTAAAGCCATGAGAAGACTGTTTCTTGTGGAGAAGCCCCATGGTATGGGCAAAAGTGACTCTTCTCCCTAAGTGAACTGATGAAAGACTATTATAGAGGTGGTAAACTGACTGAAATAATCCCAAGTTTGTGTCTTTATGTTTTAAGTGGGAGGAGGGAGGAGGATTGGGGGGAGAAGAAGTGTTCTGAAGATTTATTCTGACCCTTATTACTCCTTTTTTCTTTTAGTTCTGTTAATACACTTCTTTATATTCTTTAAAGTTTAGAGCCTGCTTTGCATTCCTTCTAATTCTGATCTCACAGAAGATAAAAAAAATGCGAATGAACCCACTACAGTAGTAAATACAAAGCACAGCACTGTACCACTTCCTAAGCAGAAAATGATCTCTAACCTAGCTGAAACCAGTACACTGGAGGCATTGGATCTGAATTGCTCTTACATCTTTTTAGTACAATAGAAAGATGGAGATTAAGAAGAACTTTTATTCATGAATGGTTTAAGGGAAGCTTTTCTCCGGATGTTTTGTGTAAAGACATTTGATTTGGCACTTCTGAAAAGTCCTTCTCCTAAAAGAAAGGAGATACAAAACTCCTACGTAGGAGCAGCCCTGGGTTTTGATTCATTGAAGAATGTGTTTATTTAAAGAGATGCAGCATTCCAAGGATATTTGTAAAGACCGCAACAAAGATTGTGTCCAGTGGTCTAAGTATCTTTTTCATATGCTTTCAATAACTCTGTCTTCAAGTTGAGTTCACTTCCCTGCTAGTTCTGATCAAAGCATTTTCATGATAAACTAATTTCTTTTCATTTCATTTCTGTCTGCCAATCCAAATAACAAAAAGTATTGCTGATAGGTGTATGATTTTTTAACTTGCTTTTTTTTTTCTTTTTGCCTCTCCAACAGGCCATCTATGGAAAAGAAGAAAGAGAGAAAAATGAAGTACTTATTCTTAATATTTCTCATGAATTTCTTACACCAGTATGCTGGGAAGTCTTTGAGAAGAGATGGCAGTTCCCTGAAGTCATTTGAAGACATTAAAAATGAGATAGCTGGCTATACTAATATTGCTAAGGCTATTATTGATCTTGCTGTTCATGGAAAGGCTCAGAACAGATCCTATGAAAGATTAGCAGTTTTTGCTGATACCATAGGACCTAGACTAAGTGGTTCAAAAAACTTAGAGGCAGCCATCAAATATATGTTCAGTGCCCTGCAGAAAGATGGGCTAGAAAATGTGCATCTGGAGCCTGTGAAAGTACCACACTGGGAAAGAGGAGAAGAGTTTGCAGTGATGCTGGAACCAAGGAATCACAGCATTGCTATTTTGGGACTTGGGAACAGTATTGCAACTCCTCCAGAAGGTAACTCTTCATTTTGGAATCACATAGCACTTGCTTTTTAACACCAAATTGTATTGTACCCCATATAACTTCTCTCAGTGGTCAAAATCGTTTTCTTCTTGCTGTAATAGTTCTGAAAAATAAGATGGTATTCTCCTGGAACTTTTCTATTTGGTGTGGTTGTGATTGATGCAGTTTATATTAGTACAGTTTGGTTGAACAGGCTTGTAAAATTAGAGTTGATTCCTGAACGTCCCATTAAATTTATACTCTTTTGTTGAACACTGCTGAACCTCATTTGCAAAGATTCTGGTGCTCCATTGTGGTTGGCAGGAAAGAAGTTTTCCATGGGGTGTCAAGTTGACACATGATTTCTCCTTTTCTTCAGGTGCCCTATCTTGCCAAGCTCAGCCCTTAACTCCCATAAATAACAAGACAGCAGGAAAAGGAGCTTGGAGAGTTCAAGCCCCTCGCTGAACATGGCAGTTGGTATCTATGTGCCCTGTCCTTCCCTTCCTTGTCTCATGCTCACTTTGAAACTTACCTGTTGACATTGCTTATATGCTTACTTTGTCACTTACCTGTTACTGAACTGTGCATTGCATTTTAGATGATCATGTGTGATATGTTACTCAGGAGCAAGAATAACCATGAGCTGTTCTCAACAAGATTCTGGTCTTTTAAACCCCAAAATATTAGCTTGCCTACAAACAAAATGATTTGTAAGATCTCTTTTTGTACATATTGACGCGAGGCTATCAGAATTGTTATTTAAAGGCCAGATGAGAATCTTCTTCTGTGACTGCTCTCCATAAAAAACAATATACTTATGCCTAGACCACTTCAAAAGCATTTGTATTCCTTTATGAGAAAATAAATTTAGTTTAGGAAATAAAAGGTAACATGATACTCATAATTTTTTTATGAATTGTATATTTTTGTGATAGCGAGCTTTCTGTTTGAAATGAAACAACGTATAAAAGCGGTTTTGTTTAGGAAAAGTATCTAGCCTTTCAAAATATAACAAATAAAACTGAGTAATTTAAGATACGCTTGGAATAAATCATACTTGGTTTGCAAAATTGCTGCTGTCAGTTTTATCTGAGATAGTTCTGTCATATTGAGGTAAACCCATCCCTAAAATGCAAAGCAACCAGAACCATTAATTTCTGTTTGTCCCGTGATATGTGCAAGGTTTAGTGCTTTGATAGGAGAATATTTACAGCAAAGTTTAAGCCTACAACTTATTTTGTATTCTTTCCAGTCCTATTCCAAGCTTCCTAAAAAGTAAGCTAAAATTAAAAAGTCTTTTTTGGTGTTTAGCAAGTGTTGCTGAACCTGCAAAGAGAACCTGCAATTTAATTTTGGCAAACATCTTCAGATCCCGAAAAGTCTGGTTTTCACTTCTCTTTCTTAGTTGTGTAGTTTTTTGCACTTGCCTGGTTTTACTCCTAAGTGTGCCTTTTTTTTTTTTTGAGATATACTGATATTACATGTTAAAAATGCTCACGGCAGCTAATTATGTCCTTCTTTTTCATCTCTAAAGATCCTATATGTTGAAAGATAGGATCGTATTATCCAGTGCTGGTTTAAACTGAATAATGTTCAAAAACCCCACATCATTCTCTCACAATTCTACTTTCGTCTGAGATCTGCCATGTTTCTGAAGAGATATATGTGTTGGTGCTAGAAGACTTTATGGCAATGAGATCTCTTACAAAAGAGTGGGTCGTTTTTCACACTTCGTGGAATAATTTTGATTAAATTACTTACCTTCTGACTCTCCTAACATTTGTGCCTTTTCTGATTTCTGCTGGTCTCATCTTGCTCTGTGCAAGCTGTGACAGGTTTTCGTGCTTGAGAAGGTTATGTGGGGTAGCTGGTCCCTGGTGAGCACTTGGCTCTTGTTCTTCTGATCACTGGACCATCCTCCCGACTGATGGAAATGTCTGGTAAGAACTGCTTGTCGCCAGGCTCTGTGGGCAAGAGAATCAGAAGGCGTGCTGTTCAGAAAAGTGCCTGTCCTAAAACACTCACTCATACCAAGCATGGAGTTAAAAATGTGTAGTTAGACTATTAAAACCACTGCCTTATCACTTCTGAGGATTGTCACAGTGCCTTATTCCTAAGAAAAAGGGATAGAAGGCTGCCCTAAATCACATCAGAAATAGTTGAACAATTTCCCTCTGAGGGATTATCAGCAGTTCTGATACATCTTGTTTTAGCCAAGAAGCTGTGGGAGTGTGAGTCTTCCTGTAATCAAAATAATGCAACTCAATATGAGATGCCTGATGCCAGTTATCCTGTCGTTTCAGTAGTTGTTACATGGGATCAGACTAGGGACATCTGCTGCTGTGCTGAGCTTTGGCAGAGGGACGTTTTAAAGGCTGAAGACTGTCCTTCAGATGTTGGCTCTATGATGATTCTCTGGTTCCTTCACAGCTGCCTCTAAAGTGGACTGTGCAGATATCCCTGAAGTTGTTTGGTGTTAGCTTGATAGGTACTGCATGTTTTAAGTCAGTCTTCCTATCAGGATATGTTTCAGACCCCTCAGTTTACAAACCACTGTCTCTGTATAGCCCAAACAGATCCCTTCCTCAACACTTCTGATGCCTACTTAGAGACAGAGGACAGCACTGGTTGGACTTTTTGTCTTTTAAGGTCTAGGAATGGGGTTAAGATGAGAGGGGCTGACTCCCCCACTCCAGCAGGAGGTACAGGAGACCATTTCTTGCTTTTTCATCTTCTCAGTTATGTCCTGTATTCCTCCTTTCCCATGATTTGGCCCCAGGCTTGTGACCCAAAAAGCTAAGAAAATAGGAAGCACTGGCAGAAACTTAAAACTCGGTGCTGGACTTGGTGGCCTTTGGTTCCCTCAGAGCTCCTCCTGGAGCTCAGCAACCTGAGCAAGTGCTGCGGAGGGCTCTTCATTAATGTGGCAATAGCCTAACAGTAATTAGAAACCTGGCTTTGGATGTTGGAAATTCAGGGTTTATTTTCCGTTCTGTCCATGGAAATTCAAACCAGTGTTTCCTAAGAGTGACCCAATGACTACAGCACATGCTGAGGTTGGTTACTTGCCATTTCAGCATGCATCATGCGAGTGTGGAAAAAAATCCGCAATCCTTCAGGGCAGGAACAGGAAGCCCTAAATAGTGGCAGTATTTTTAGCTGTGAAGTCCAAGCCAGCATTGACTCCAGGATACCAGGAGTGTCTCTTCCTGCAGGTCTTCTATCTAACTCATGCCTAAGGCATTAAAACCCTATTGGGATGTACACAGAGCTTTCCTTGTCTATTTGATTTGATGAGATTTGCCCACTTTGGCTCAGATAGAGAACAATTGGATGATGTGCAGGAGGCTTTTCAGTACCTTGTGATCTTGTGGATAAAATCCTACTTTCTTCTTCGTGACTGGGAAATATGCCAGGATGTCGAGTTCCCAGATTCCATCTGATTTACACAGCAAAAAAGGAGAGTACAAAAAAGGTTAGATTTTTCTACTGAAGAGGAAAAACACCCAACATTCTCCCTCTCCACGTGTATTCCAAGATATGAAGGTGTTTCATCAAAGAGAAAGTTTTCACTTCCTTTGATCTCCTTACAAGGAGGGAGTAACTTTACTGCCCACTTTAGTGACAGGAAGACAAGAAACACAAAACAGAGTGACCTGGATTTCCAGAAATCGGCAGAGACTGAAAACAGTCATCGCCTTGAAGAAATGGATTCCTAGGTAATAAACAGGATTGAATATTAGAAAGTGCTCAGTTTTGGGAGCTCGAAAACTGGAGATTTACCATATTTAGTCAATTTCCTTCTCTCATTTTCAGTGTTTCAACATTCGCAAAGCATAGATATATATAGAGAGAGAGACTGTGTTGATTTCTGGTAGTACTGATTATATCCCCCAAATTCTGAGGAAAATAGATATAATTGTTACTTTGAGAATCCCATAATTGAAGGAGAGTAGTAGTTTAGCAGATGTTTGACCATAAAGTATCAAAGAATTCATTTTTTGCATGTGTTTTAAAATGCACTTTTTTTTTACCCTGATGGGTGACCATGCCCTTTAATTTTAGAGGAATACTGACAAGCAGAACCAACTTCAGAGCAGCCTGCCCTGAAATGTCTCCTCAAGGAAAGGAACAGTCTCTGGTTTTTATGTACTGTTAGTTGCAGCAAAACTGAAATAATATAAATATGAAGATGATGTATTGGCAGACTTTTTCCTAGTTTTTATGTTCAAGTCATGGAGGGTTTTTTTGTTTAACTCTCAACATTTGGTCCAGCTGGGCTCTTATAGAAGGTGATAGGAGTTTTGCAGTTAGATAATATGAAAATAATTCCAGCCTGTTATGTATAAAATGGGTATAATGCATGTTGTCTTGACGTTGTTGATGTGTGCTGTTGCTACAGATCCACCATTTTATTAAACCAGGGATGTTGCTGAAATAAGTGGTCTGGCCCCACTCCTGGCTGATGCATTTTGCCCCCAGTGTTGACCCTCCTCTTTTTTTTCTCAGTGGTGAAGTGGATTAGGGAATTCAGCTAGATAAACAGAAGGCCAAAAAAGAGTTATTTTTAATGTGTATCAGAGGATTTACCCTTGAGCTGCCAGCATCTTGGATAACCACTGATCTCCTAGAAGAAAATGTGATCCTTCTGGAGGGACTTGGGTACCCCTTTAATGAGGGATTCAGTGCTGAGAACAGGGGATGGAGTTGTAGGTGTGAGAGCACAGTGCACAGCAAAGCCCTCCTGTCTTCACTGGATGCCTCTTTTTTTCACGTATGNTGCTTGTGGTATGGTAATTATGCTACTGTTTTTCTTGGAATATAAAAGATGACATCCTGAAGGAGCTCAGACACTGTGGTGTTCAGTGACCCAGCACCTGGGCTAAAAGTTAGTGCAGTAGCATTTCAAAGATTTAGAGAGTGGGAGTAGCTGCATGGCTTTGAGGTGGACATGCTGTGTGGGAAGAACATGGGATCCAGCTGCTACTTTAACGAATGTTTGAGTGAACAGTGTGGATTGCCAATGGCAAAAAATTGGATTTTATGGTCTTGTTCTTTCGCAGTGTCATTGAGTAGAGGGTGGTTACCTGAAGGATGTTAAGTCCAGGCTGAAGCTAATGAAGGCAGGATTTGAATATGATTTTCTGCATGTCTGGGGTATGCACGCATGGCTGGATGGCAACGTTACCTTCATCCAAAGGGATAGCTGGCAGTGACTGGCACCTTGACTCGCTAAGGAGGGAATAGTTGTCCTCAGCACTTCCTGCCTTGAGCACCTGTGTTCTCAGAAACTGACTTTTGTGGATCTTGTTTTTGAGTGTCTAACTCTCCCTATACAATGCATAGCAAACCTGTGGTCTGTGCAGGGCTGCTCCTAGGAGAACCTAACCTGCTGCCCTGCTCTTTTGGCATCCAAGGCTTTGTGCTGGGGGTTGGGTCCAACCCATTTTCTCCTAGGATTTGTGCTGCACAGGAAGCTACATGTTATTGAAGCCAAACTATTCTAAAGAGATCCAGTGCTTGCTGGAAATTTTAAATCATATTTGTCAAAAATGTGACTGTTATATACTGTTAATTTTTCTCTGCGTTCTTAAGGAATGATACAATATATTTAGTCTCTGTGCAATGCATCCGAGCCGAATAGCCTCATATCCTTTTTTATAACTGTCCTACGTAATTTTATTTTCATGAAGTAATTCTGTTTGCTGTTCCACAGAGTAGGAAGGTCACATTTTCTAGAAGTATTATTCACATTTTACAAAATCTTTCCTCCTGATAAAACCCTCTTCTTCATTTCACAGTTCCCGTAAAATATTTAGTATTTTCTTCATATTATAATTCTTATATTAGTGGATATTTATATGTATTGACAGAGCAATGTCTTTCTAGGTGTTAGAATATTTCAAATTTTCAGTAAATGCTAATAATTTTTGAATGAGGAAGAAAAAGAAGTGATAATATTAATGTTTCATTTGCTTCAGCCTGACACACAACCTTAATTGGATGAAGTCATTAGAGACAAGGAATTTGGGTTTTCTTTTTCTGAAAATCTCATTGAATTTTGTGAAGCATTTTGGGAAAGCTGAACTAATTCCTGGAGAGTGTTAGAAAGCAACATGTTTTTAAGAGAGGTATGATAGAGGCTGAGGAGGAAAATGTTTTCTGAGCTGACTTTAGAGGATGTTTAACTTAAAAAAGAATATAATTCCAAGTCCCTAATCTTACTTAGCTTTGAAGAATATATTTGCGTTTTCCCTCCGTTCCCCGAGACCTTCTTTCCTTTGACCTGTCCCAACAACTACCTTATCTCCAGACATACATATCTTCCTTTGTATCCTGTGACCCATGCAAAAAAATTCTGTGTTCTCTGTAACTCTGTGAAAGAAGCTACCTTGCAAATGGGCACAAGACAGTGCTTGTGGGCTGTATCTGAAAGAAGCAGGGCTATGGTACTTTTAATCTGGAGAGATGATAAAGTCTGAAGGACAATGGGAATAGCCAGGCTCCAGTAAGAAAAGCTTGGGGCTACTGCCTGCATGTGTTTAGGGTCAGCATGAAATACAGTATCCCTTGATGAAGCAGCTCCTGGGCTAAATCAGTTTTGTGCGGAGAGCTGGAGCAGAAACAAATCTGGGATGTTGCAGGAAATGAGGTATGAGAGTGGCCTGACCTTCAGGTCTGTGAGGCAGGGCTGTGAGGCAGGGCTGCAATCAGCGCATAGGTTTCAGGCACTGTGCTTGTGGTGCATTGTTGCCCCTGCTCTACCATGAAGAGTTGTCTTGATTTCCTGTTCCGATACCCTGATGCCTGGTTCTGATGAATGGGAAGGTAGCATTCTGTCTCCCTTTTGTTCTGAAGACTACAGCAGCCAGGACATGTTTCAGATATATCTCCAGTTTCAAAATTTCCACAGTTATCAGAACAATTAGATGTGCTGTTGGCTTTTTGTGTTGATATTTCTTTTCCAGCTTTGTTTTGTCTAGGCTTAAAATTACTGTATTTTAATTATTTTGAGCAAAAATTGCCTTGCCCATCAGATTATTTATTTGACAGTGGCAGCTTCAGTGCATGTGGATCAATAGCATCACTGTTCCGTAGTTCCATCAAGTTCTTCTTGTAGAAGAAATCATAATTCTTACTTTAGTGTGAAGTAAATGAAGTTTGGGAGGTGCATAGGAGTGAGTTGTTTGCTTACTGCTGCTGAAAAGAATTTGTTGTCAAATAAATGATGACTGCATTTGGCTTTGTAACTGGATTTCCAAGGTACTGATGCTATTACCTGGATGACAACAATGAGACTGGGGGGGAAAAAAAAGGGAGTAAGGCCATAGTTAAGTAATAAGGAAATTGGTATCCAGTAAGATTAAGCAGTATATAAATAATATTTCTTTCTGGGTTTACTAAATTCTTTTAATATAGTAATAGACTGTAACTAACTTGATTGAATTTCTGTGTGTTTATGAATAGTGTGTTTTTTGGAATAGTAATAAATAAAAATGTATTCTGTATGAGATTTCATTGATGTTTTAATAAAGATTCACCAGTTTTTAAAAGCTGATAATAGGGTGGATTTTCCTTTTTTCTTTCTCTTCACTGAAACCTGTTAGTAACACAGACAGACGCATAACTCTAGATACTAAAATGACTTAAATATTAGCTGCAGTTAATCTTGGGGAGAAGAAGTTGAGAAGAATCGACTTGAGAGGAATCCCCTTCTAACTAATCTACTCCTTGCATCATTTCTGGTAGGTAAACAGCTGTGAGGAGGTGACTGTCCAGACAGAATTTTTCATGCCAGGAATCAGACTTCTTATATATGGCAGTGTTACACACAGCTGATTTATGGGTGCTTATATATATATATATATATATAAAATCAGTCTTGTGTTCATCCTGCCTCTGACCGATTTTAGGTTGCTAATGCATACCATGCCACTTATTTCAATTGGCAGTGTGATCATCAGAGGTGTGGCACATTCAAGCTTTGAGATAGAAACACAATTTCAGCGTACAGAGGACTTTGTAAAATATAATCTTGTTGGTAATTGAAATTTGCCTGCTTGTTCCCACCATTAACACCCTTCCTGTACCTTAATTCTCAGAAACAACAGGGTAAAATTTTCTGTTTAATATGAGAAATGAGAGGAAACCTATAAGTACTACCTAGATTCTTTTGCTATGTTTCATGTGATGAGATCAAATAAATAGTCTTCACTTCAGTCTTCACTGAGTCTTATACACTCAGCCAAGTTTATCATGTTTGTAATTCTGCTTTCTATGATTCATGCCCTTTACTTAGCTAATTCCCCAAATACTTCATCTCTTGGACTGTGCGGGTTATAATCTCTATATTGCTTAAGTAAGCAGGCAATCTGTCTTCCTCCTTACATAGGGTTTCTGAAGAATACTGTTCAGTAACACACAGCCAATAATATAATGATAGGTGTAAGAAAGAGAGACAATATCTTTCAACATGGGAAGCAGAGCCATGAGGCACTGAATTGGTAGGAGACGCTAGGACAGATTTCTTTTAATTTGCTTAAAGGCTCAGTAAGGTGAGAAATTTCCAATTTCTAAAGGGAATAACTCATTCTCCTTGAATGGGTAAACTGTTGGGGTTTTTGTTTCATTTCCCCTTTTGCACAGAGAGTTTAAGGACAGTTTGTGTAAGCGTGTCCACAAAGATAAACATTGCCCTGGTCACTTCAGTCAAAGACTCTGCAGTGGTATAAAATGGCACAAAAATGCAAATGAGTAACTGAATTAGTCAGAAGCTATACAAGAGTGAAGTTTTATGTTGTTTAGGAAAGCACTTTAGGAAAGTAATTCATGCTTTATGTCTACCATGCTGCCATTAAGTTAAACTTGCAGAGAGAACCTTTGTTTTGGTTTATCAAAGGATTGCTTTATTTGGGGACATTCAAAGGTAGAGATACTGAGCTAGAGTTTGCAACTCTGTCTTCTCTCCCTTAGCTTTCCCTTAGCACAAATTCCCAGTAATTCTCACTGTACAAACTCCTGATGCCTGTCATCTAGGAAGGGCCATAAATGTATTTCACCATCATATTTCTTAGGAATTATAGATAGTCACTAGCTGTCTGGAGCTTTCTTAAAAAACTTTTCAGAGTTGGTGTTTGTTCATGTATGCAGTAATGCCCAGAAGAGTTACACTCCTTGCTTCCCTTGACGAACAGTCACCAAGATGTGTGTCCTTCCAGTGCCTGCTGCACGATCCAAGTGGAACACTGGGGAGAGCTAATATGAAATAGAGATTGCAGCACCAACCTACTGAGACCATGACTTCTCTTGTGGAAAATGAAATTTTTCAGATACCTGGTTTTATTTCCAGTGGCATGGTTTCATACCCAAAATGATCCTGTTGCTGGGGTGTTCCTTAGCTAGGCAGCTGAACCTGCCATTAATTACAAGCAGCTGTGTTTTCTCTATCATGAACTGGGAAATGTGGATTCCTGGAAAAACTCCCTGAAGGAGATCCAATAGAACTGCTATATTCTCCTGAATTAAAGATGAAGATATTATTGTTGTTATTTATTATTATTAT
>WEIT01025796.1:1443-20188 GCA_013389985.1 Dryoscopus gambensis | reverse complement strand
GGTTATTTATTATTATTATTATTATTATTATTATTCACACTGCAAAATTTGTTGACACTGCAGAGCTTTAATTTAATTTCATTTATGGATTAAATCATTTTATAAGAGTTACAGTCTAAAAATACAGGCTTCCAGCTGCCTTATGTTAAGCTAGGTTGTTTAGCAACATATCAAAACATGTCCATGAAAAGATTACTCTCTTTTTTTTTAATTAATCCCACAGGCAGCTTTTGCAAATGTTTTTGTACTATAAATGATTACAATGAGGTATTAAAGCACATGCAGAGAACAAAATTCCCCCCATGTATCCTTTTTGCCCTTCAAGTTATGTTTTAATACCAGCCTGATAGCATGGTTTACAGAGGTGTGTGTACTTGATCAGGGTGCTATTACATCTATTTAGTACCAATCCCTGATGAAGCATTTCACATAGTGTTCCTTTTTCAGGAAAAAAATTAAGGCTGATTTTCTGAATTCTACACAGTCCATGCTTTCCTGTCTGTTAGAAGTGGCCATAGAAGAGCTACAGAAAAGCATTGCTAAAGCCACTGTAATACTTTCTTTCAGGAATTACAGCGGAAGTCATAGTCGTAGCTTCATTTGATGAACTGCACAAAAGAGCTCAGGAGGCCAAGGGGAAGATTGTTGTCTACAATGAACCTTTCATCAGTTATGCTGAAACTGTGCAATACAGGTTACAAGGAGCAGTGGAAGCTGCTAAAGTCGGAGCAGTGGCATCCCTCATTAGGTCTATTGCTTCTTTTTCTATTCACAGGTAAGCATTTTTCTCTTTTCTTCCTGCAACTCGCATTTCAGTGTTAGCTGACATGTCATTTTTGGGCAGGCATTTTTGTTCTCTATGACTTAAACAATGCCAGTTATGAGTGGGTGTTTGGTTTTGAAACCACTGGCTTCACAACAGTTCTTTTCCCCTGTGCTTTGTCATTCTTTCAGAACGTTTTCATTTTTTATTGTTACTGATCCAAATTTTGTATAATATTTGTTTTAAAAAACTTTCTGCATTCTCAAGGCTGCCATAAATATTCTGAGAAGAACCAAAACCAAATGTCTTTGGTGACAACAGACTGTCAGTGATAATATGAACTGGTCATTCTGTATGTTTGACTAGAATGTAAGTGTACAGTTTTCAACGTATTGTTAATTTTCCCAGCATGGGGCTGACTTGTACTAGATGAAGGAGTAGTCTGCTTTGAACGTAATTATTTAGAACACTTTAGCAGCAAGGTTTGCAATTCTCACACTGCTTTTTAAATAAGGTATGTGGAAATAATTTAAAAAAAAATGTAAATATTTTTAGATTCCTTAGTACAGTATTTGTTTATCACATGTAGCATTACATTACTGAAATTATATATTTTAGTTTTCTGGTTGGTAACAGAATTCCTTTTTTATCTGGGAGTATTTTCCAACTCTGAAAGCTTACACTTAAAATGCTTATCTATTGTGAAAAAGACTAGTCAAGGCATAGAGAGGAAATGGAGAAGGGTCCTGCCATTTAGTGAAAGGCTGACAGATGCACACTGTCCTTTAACACAGGATTTTTTAAATCTTGCCTTATCATTGGTGACCTTAATGCCTGCAGTGATCTTTGTGTAGTAGCCTGCTGGCTGTGATGGGAGTTCTGGTCAGGCAGGCCCAGACAGCAGACTGAGGACTGGAAACAGGACAGGCCCTTCTGCCTGCCCACCATCCTGTCCCTGAGCTGCAGCCTGAGCAGGATTGGCAGGGCATTAAATGATGCCAGACACAAAGCTTGACTGCTTAAACTGTAGAGCTCTGTTAATAAAATCATTTACATGAGACAGTATGAAAGACATCCAGTTTATACAAGAGGTGCTATATTTTGTAACATTCTTTCTTTGGCAAGTACGTGTTTAGAGCAATACAGATTGGTTATTCCTCCCCCTAGTTGCTCGCCCAGGAACTCTACCCACAGAGGAGTCATTGGCAGTAGCTAACCTGTCCCTGAATGTGTGCAACAACATAACCTGGACTTGTGTTTTGTTTAGGTAACACCATGGTTTCTTTTTGGTCTCTGCTCCTAGGTTTTCTTTCTGCAGAAGTCTGGGGTGGTAGGTGGAATGATAGAGCTTTGGGTTTTTCTTGAGGCTGGAAATGGAAGTGGTTTGGGAGGCATTTGAAGGCATGCTTGATTCCACTTTTTCAAAGAGAACATGAGTGGTCACACCTCAGCTATATGAGAAGTGTGCAAGCTTCTCCACTTGTAATGCTTCAGAGAGTTGGAGAAGTCAGTAAAGCCAGCTACTTGTATTGGAACACATGCAGAGAACAGCTCTGCTGCCGCTGTAGTTGCTTGGTAGCATTTTCATATGCTTGTCCTGGTTTCAGCTGGGATAGAATTCATTTTCTTCTTAGCAACTGGTACAGTGCTGTGGTTTGGATTCAGCATGAGAGCAATATTGATAACACACTGATGTTTTGGTTGTTGCTAAGTAGTGCTTACCCTAAGTCAAGGACTTTCCAGTGTCTCATGCTCTGTGAATGAGGAGCTGCACAAGAAGCTGGCAGGGAGCATAGCCAGAAGAGCAGACCCAAACTGGCCAAAGGGATATTTCATACCATAGGATGTCATGTTCAGGCTGGGCACTGGTCAGATGGTGGTGAGCTCTTGCACTGCGCATCACCTGTTTTTGCAATTTACTTATTTGCTGTTGTTAGGGGAGGTTTTTTAAAATTAAAATTATAATTTTATTATAATATTTCACTCTATTTTTTCCCACTGTTTAACTGTTCTTACCTCAACCCATGAGTTTTTGTATTTTTTTTCTGAGTCTTCTTCCCATCACACTCGGAAATAATGAGCGAGCAGCTGCATGGTACTTAGTTGCCAGCGGGGGTTAAACCATAAATATGGTCCACATTTCCCTAAAGAAGTGAAAATTACCTGTTAAAAATGCTTTCTGAAATATGAAGCACTTGAATTCAGATACTGTCCAAACTATTACTTGTGTATTTCTTGGTGTCCAACAAATGTGATGTTTAAAATGTATGTTCTAGTATTAAAAAATTTCTAATAAAGCTCATAATAATAAACAGATAGTGGAATGTGTTTCAGAAACAATTTTACAAAAAAATATATGGTTTCAAAATAGCTTTATTTGGTATCATCAGAGAAAACCGGAAGATGATCTGTCCTGTCCTTAGTTACGGTGGTATGCAGAATTGTTCAACTGAAAGTTACTGTATTTTCTGTTTGCCAGAGTATTTATGGAAGTGCATTTAGTATGTAATGAAAAGCTTAGAGGTTAGGAACAGAGGTGGAGACTGAAGGAACTGGCATTACAGCTATTTCAAAATTGAATGGAAGTAGATACCAAATGCATATTTGTTTAGAAGTATTGAATACTTAATTGATACTAGGAACAGAGGTGTCATTCCCAAAAGCAATTTCAAATGTAGATACTGGCACAAAGCATTTTTGTACTAAGTATACTTTCTGTACTCTCTTCATTTACCTTCACTTAGGTTTTTTTTGGATATGGAATGGATTGATTAATGTATTTTTTCCTATACAGAAGGTACTCAGGTCCAGTCCCTCACTTCTGTTACTCAGTGATGACTAGATCCGTTTGTTTTATTTTTAACAAATAGATATTGCTGTAGGCAGAATGGATTTTCTTATCTCCATGCATTCTTCTGTGTTTTCTTCTCATCATCAGCTGTGTGTCTCCTTGTCTGTCCTACCAGTGTGCTGTGCTGGATGTACTATGTGCTTGATGTGGTGCTTCTTATCAGTCTGTGTCTGGGGCACTGTTTGTTCCCGTCACTTGCCTTTTTGACTGACTGATGGGAAATACTGCATTGCCACAGGGAGTAGTGTCTTAGAAGGGTGAGAGATGAAAGATAAAAAGCTAATAAGAGGTTTCTAAATGTTGTGAAAGTCTTGCATTCTTGCAATTTGTATGCTGCTGCATTGTCAACCAGAGCCTTTATTTCTTTGGCCTGTGTATTTACATGTTCACTGATAATACGAATAAATGATAATGGGATTCTGGAGTTTTCCAAAACATCCTGGAAACATCTTAGAAGAAAGTATCCTCCTTCTCACACTGCACTATCTCAGTTTCAGGTAAATGAAAGGTGGAATTTCACAATTTTTCCTAAACGATATCAAGTTTGGTGGATGGGGATTTTTGTTTTATTTCTTTGTTTGAGGAATTTTGTTTGTTTGTTTTTCAAATGTTTAAACCCCTTTTCAACAGGGGGATGCTTATTGTTATTTAGTTACTCTGTTTGCTGGAACAATGTAAGCCACTTTGTGGTGTGATTTCTAGGTGATCTTGCAATGTGAATAATACTGATAGGTTAAAAGTAGGTACTTTCATTAACATCCTAGGCTTATTAGGGCTCTTTATTAAAGCTCACTGACTAGGCAGAATTGGTGAAATCACAAAATTAATTAAATCATTGTTCTCTCGCTGGTAACTTGATGGCTGTTCCTTGTTCCGGAAATGGCAAGTGGCTGCCACATTGTCAAGGCAAAAAGTGTGAAGGAAATCTTTGACCAGGGGACACTTTATTTTTCTTTAAGGTGTGGTAATAGAACTATGGAGTAATGAAACACCCTTGGGACTCAAGCAGCCCAATTCTTAATAAGGACAAGAAGGGATAAATGTCATTATACTCAGGAAAATACAGTGAAAATACTCACTTTACAAGGTATGGTGGAAGTTGAGCAGTAGTCTGGACCAGTCCCATGCTACAACAGGCAGTGTTACTGAACAAATAGTGATGACAAAACTATTTTCTGCTACCATAGGCTTACTTTTTCACAGCAGTTGTTCTGTTCATTAAATAATCAAAGAAAAATAAGATAGGAAAAATGTACAGCTCCTGAAATGATTTGATTGTAATAAGCCATAAGTCTTTGGAGTTTTGTGTTTCTTAGCTATACATTTTTGAAACACTTTGTAAATAAAAGGTGTCCTTTAGCCATTAAAATGGTCCAGTATTTATTCTTTGGTGAATGTACTCTTATGAATCTAAAACTTTCAGTAAATCCTTTGTTTTTCCATAACCACAGATTAGATAAAGTCATAACACTGGATCTTCTAATAATAACTCCTTTAAGGGCTCAACAAAGAAGCAAAATTGAGTGCTTTTCTGAGAACTCAAAAAGGAAGTTCCCAAGAATCCTCAGGATAAATGCCAAGAGCCCTGTTATTACGGGTTTTTTAGATGCTTCAGAACAATCTCTCCAATATACAAGAAATTCAACAGGGGAACATAATTACAAGGCCAAAATAGACCAAGTAGTACTTTGACACAATCTAGAGACTGTTAACAAGGACACATACTTGGTCAAGTTCTTTTCTTTTTGGACTAAATTCAGCATCTTATACTTACCTGAAGTATTTTCCTTCACTTTTTCTCTACTTCTTCAGTCTACAGGTGGCCAAGACACACCGCCAGCTTATGAAGCCCCAGTAACTCTAATCAAAAGCTTTGTCTGGATGAAAGCTGAAGTCATGAAAGGCATGGTGCACTCAAGATTTATGACTGAGGTTGCATAGATGGCCTATGTCAGGGCTGGTATATCATCTCATGGCATGTATATGAATTTGAAATCCATTTCTTTTCCATTGCATTTCCATTATCTTAATTTCCCCTTTTTGTAACCTCATTTCATTTATTTTCTACCATGTATAGTCTTGTATACCTTTTTGTATATAAATAGTTTTCCTTTGTATTCCTCATTGCTTGTAAGACAGGTCATTCTCTTCTCAATCTTGCTGATGATTCGTGTGCATTAGTGGCATTTTTCAGCTCTCTGGTGCTAGTACAGGGACTTTTTACCACATCACCTCTTCCAGTGTTTGGTCTGCTGCCTTTGGTTCCAGACACGAGAATTGCTTGCTAAGGAGATGATCTTCCTCTCCCTAAAACTCCATGCCCAGGAAAAGAAAGGGCTTCTTCACATCAGTAGTGACAGACAGATTCAGCTTCATCTTCTTGCTCTGCCATGTTTTCTGAATTCTGGGATGATACAGTAGTTTTACTAGGATTTCTTTTGCTTTTTGGTTGGCTTTTGCTTGGTTGGTTGATTTAGTTGTTTGGTTTTGGTTTTGGTTTCATGGAAGAGAGATGCATATGAATGCATTAAAATGAATGTTCTGTCTTTGAAACTGTATCTTCCTATTTTGTCCTGAGCCCATAAGGCTCCTTTCCCTCCTGTTCTGCCCCTCCTTCCACTATGAATGCCAGTATACCCAATTTTTTGCTACCATCATAGGAATCTTTCTTCATGTGACCCGTTCTGCCATCCATAGAGGGGAAGCAGTGGCATGCTGAGTAGGCAGCACCTTCCATCTGCTTTGCACAGGCTTGGGGAATGCACAAGGCCTAAGGACAGCAGGAGGCTGTGGGATGATTGTAGAGATGCAACAGTAGTGACGTACCATGATTGAAGAAATCAGGAAGTGCCACTGATTATTTGTGAACACTTTTCAGTTATGGGATTAGATTAGAAACAAGAATTGATCATAAGAAACATCTCAATTAGAGACTGTCCTAAAGCAATCCCCTGTGGCAATGGGACACAGCATTATTATCTCCTATTCTACTAAGGTAGCCGGAAACAAGGATAAAACTCTTATTTGGGGTCTAACAAGAGGAAATAAGAGCAGCCTGTGGTTTATAATCTCTTGGGAGCTTGTAAAAAGATTCTAGTTATGTTTTATAGCACTTTGCATGTTGTCTTGCTGCCCTTAGAGGTATGAATTGGTGGTGTGCTGCGGGGTTTGCCCTGCGCTTAGAGACTTTCCCTCCAGGATGTCTGTAAATGTTGTTGACTGACAATTCGTTAATTTTTACTTTGCTTCCTATGTTCCCTTGAGGCCAACATGCCAGACTGAATTCTGCAGTGCAGTCTTTGTGCTCACTTTTGGGAAAATCCTAGTTGTCAGAAAGAGAACTTAGATGTTGTTAGAAGAAATGGAGCCTATGTTTTAGGAGATGATCATATTGTACAGTGGGTTCTTGCTATTTGCACAGTGATTAAGGAGTCAAATTTCAGGTAACTTCATAATAGTGAGAAATCTGTAGATGTTTCTTCAGTCCCAATCTCTCTTTGGCTTTTGCCAAACTTTTTTCCTCTTTTTGCTTTTAACTGCATAACTCTGGGTTTTGGTTGTTTTGGGTTTTTTTCCAGTAGACGGGGCTTGATGTGACACGTGCAATGTCTGTGTAATTTCACACACCTGGCATATTTGTTTTCTTACAAAGTCACTAAAATGCTGATGAGACTAACTAGAGCTTTCTCTACCTCCTCCTAGTTTTGGCTCCTCCTGTTCAGGAATATGGTCATGTAATTGTGAAGAGTTTCATCCATTTAGTGTCATACAAGCGGTGTCCTGTAACTTTGGTAGGGGTAGGTAAAGAGCTTGTAAAATCTTTCTTGATAGAGACTCTGTTCTCTAGAAAGATGCTGTGAGGATAACAGCCTTACTGAAATCCTGGCTTCCTCACCAGTAACTTCCCAAGGCAAATCTTTATCAATGTAGTATTCCGTTGTTTTTATTCTTGTCTTCTGGACTCTCCTAACATTACTGAGCCATACATTTTGTTGGTGGCTAGATGAACACCCATATCATGGTTAACTCTGATCTTGTTTGAATATCATGAGCACCCACTGATTCAGTTTGGTAATACTCTGAAGTTATTAAGTTTTATTCCACCTTTGCATTACTGGTTCATGAATATTAAGATGTTGATTGTATAAAGCTGCCAAGTTTGGGGTTTCATGCACTGGTCTATAAGGAGTTATAGCTGTGCTTTCTGTGGGTTGAGCACCAGGAACTTCAGCAATTTCCCATGATTTCCTGTTTCTCCCTAATCAGCTCCATCTTCCTTCAGTGCTACCAACCTCTTCTGAGTCTGTATGAGCTGTGGTGCCTATGAAAACCCCGGTAATAAGTTCAGAACCCTCTGACACAATTGTAATGTCTTGACCTATCAATTTCAGGTTTATTTTAATGTTCTCACAATATTTGGTTTTCTTTATTACACCAACAAGTGTCTCACTAGTATGTGGTGACCATAAATGCAGAGGATTTAAGGAACACCTGACAACACAAAGGCAGATAAAGATTACAGAGAGGGATCAGAGTAATATGGTGCCAGTGAATTCGTTTTGCAAGTTGTGTATTTATTTTCAGCTGCTGATAAGATCTGAGAAGTATGTGGACTGTTATTTTGTTTCTCTGTAATTCTCCAAGTTTGTTCTGTAGAAGTGACGCTGTTCGCTAGCTGCCCGGGACTGTGCAGCGTCCCACTGCAAGAGGCGTCCTCAAAGACAGAGCCTGGCTGCAGTACCTGAAGCAATGCTGGCTCCCCAGCTTGGGAGCAAACCACAAATAAAATTGTGAAAGAGCGTCGGCAGAGGCGAAGGACGAGAGAGGGATCCTCTGTGTGGTTTCCAATCCTTTATTGCAGTTGAAGGGTCAGGGACAGAAGACAAGGGAAAGGAACTTGCACAGGGTTTTATACTGGGGATGGAGAGGTGTGGAGTAAAGGGAACAACCAATGGGATACAGCTAACTGGGAGGAGACAAAGGGAGAACAACTGTTAAAGACAGATATAATGTAACAAACAACCAATAGGGAAAGCTCAGGGGAGGGTTCTATTTGAATTAACCAATGGGATATCGAATACCACAGAACTTTCCAGAAATCATACATATTCAATGAAGGAGATGAATAGACATGAGGCTTTACATAGAACTGGGTGGGGAGAACTCAAACCAATAGCGAAACAACATGCAAATATGGCTCCCAAAGGACCATGGGAACTCACCATGACTGAAGGTAAAAGCTAAACCTGGGTGCTCTGGGTGCCTGAGCCCCAGTCTTCTGACTGAGTGGATACTGTGGCTGCGGCTACATGCACCACATCATAGAAGTGCAGTAACTGCAGACTTTTTCTGGAGTGTTCATATCCAGAGCACATGAGCATTTGTCCCCGGACAGCTGAAAAAGATTGAATAGTACCAGAATGTTGGCGTGTGGGGTGTACTAGCCTAATATTCTCCTTCTTTCATTAAACAAAACACAAAAACAAACAAACAAAAAGATTTTTAAAAGAGAGAGAGAGTAAAGCCTCTGTTTCTTCATGTATTTTAAGATTCCTTTCAAGTTAGACAGCAACTCACTTTTTAAATTTTGGTCCAGGCAATTATGAAACAGCTGGTACAGAGGTCTACTGTATAGATATACCTGCCTGTCCAATTTCATTATTTACATGTATTTTTCCATTATTTTCATGATGTTCCAGTTTGCGTTTCCCACTCAGTATTGTTTCTACTTCCTGTATCACTCAAGATACTTTTTCTGAATCTATTTGGCATTATTCTTAATTTGACCATGTTACTAAAATTTATCTACATATTGCAGAACCATTTCAGCTTATATATATTGTAATTTTATTTAGGAAACATGTTATATCTGCTCTAAAGCACCTGAAGTACTCTTTTCAAGGTTTCCTGCTGATTTCCAAAAGTGAGCACAAGTTTTTGTAGGGACTTTGGCTGGATTTATATGTATGTATACAACATAAAATTTTATTTTGATATATAGCTTTTTACTTATGTAAAACAAACAAGCAACCAAATATAGGTGCCAGTTTTAAAATATACTTGATTGCTAGTCCACTGTTAATACCCACAATCTCTCTGGTTAACGCCCCAGGAATGCAGAGGATTTGGAAATGCTAATTCCTCATTTTGTTTTGCCCTGTTCGCTAAAATATGTGATTAAATGTATATGGTTTGTTCCAACATATTATGATTTCTCTTTACAAGAACGCTTGCACTGTTTTTCACAGGGCAGGTGGCCTCGTTTCTGCTGTTTCTTCCACTTCCCACAGTCTTACTTGTGGCTCGTCCATATGGTAGGGTATTTCTGTGTTATTTCGTTAGATGTTGCCTTCCTATAGGATGGCCTCACCCTGCTGTGTTATCTTTGCCACGATGTATGTCAGACATTTAAGTATGATTAGCTAGACCTATTTGTATGATGAAACCCCTTGTTTATGGCACACAAATTTTGATTTATGTTTTTAGGAAGTCAAAGCCAATTGTTGCACAGTTGTTTGGAATTGTCTTCTGGATGTAGGCTGGTGTTGATGGCCAACAGTAATAGTGTGTTCTTCCCTGTAGAAGCAATGTCTTGTGCCTCAGAAGTGTAACCATTTCAGTTAGTTTAATCCTTTTCTCCAGATTTGTTTTCCCCTTCAAATCCAATCAGTCACCTGCATTTCTCTTATTGTGTCCATCTTGTTGCATCAAATACTAATGCTTTCGTCTTGCCTGCAGGGTAGGGCTAAATGGTGAAAATCCTTCTCCATCTGGTTTATTAAATGAGAGGTGCCAACTCTTGTCTCTGCTCCGCCAGTGATGCCAGCTTTGATTACTTGCCTGTTACCCACTCCTTCAGGCATCTTATACTTTCTCTCATTTTGTTTCTATATTTAGGACAGTGGTACAAACTTAAAGCTGTAACTTTGTTCTCTTCCAACTTTGCTTTTTAAATCGGACTTTTGTTCGGTATTTGTAGATTGTTTCCATTAGCTGGTTAGGTGACTAGGGTCTGTGACTTCTGCTAAGCTGTTTCACCTTTCCTTTATTTCCTGGTCACTATCCACAGTAGTTCTGCCTTGGCTGTCTAATGTGAATACTGCAAATACCCTGTGAAACAGAGAGGGGTTTTCTTTTATATGCTTCTGCTCATTATTATTATTACTAAGCAGGATTAAGCTTTGACTGCACTTCATGGCTTTTTAATCCATTGTGAATGCAAAAAACCTTTTCTTCTAAGAAAAAGGAGCAGAAAGGAACCAGGTAATTTCTGACATATTTCCATTTGGATTTCTTCACATTAGTTTGCTTGTGACTGTGAAGCACACAAAAATACCTCAACAAGAAATAGTGAAACTATGTACTGTTTAGCTCTGAAAAATCCAGATTGATTCTAGACATTTGTGCACCGAAGAACAAAGGGTACTTTTATCAGACGTGAGAGAATAATCATGTGAATCAACTAAACCCAGGGGTTCTGAAGTTTCATTCATCAATCTGCCTTGTGCCCCTGTGGAATCTTAAGCAATTCACAGTTCGTATCTCTCTTTCCCTGTATATAAGCAGTACTTTTTGAATGTTAATTTAGGATAACATTTGTACATTGTTTACTGTAAAGAAGACAACATTAAAAATCAACTCTTCTAAACTGTGTTTAAGTAATCAATAGTAAATTCTGCAACAATTTGTGCATGCCAAAACCAAGTAACGGTTGTATTACCATGTAACAGTGGGTGACTACTGCTGATAAATAATCCATTATATAACCATGGGGTTCTCTTAGTTTTTTAGTTTGATTGTTGAATTCTGCTAGATTGAGATTCAGATCTGTGGGAAGGCTCTGGCAGGAGGTGAATGACAGAATACAGTTCATTACGTAGGAATATCGTATTTTCAAATGTAAATGTTTAAAAATAATTTGTTGACTGTAACTCAAAGGATTTGAGTTCAATTCAGTAATAACTAACCATGAGAGAGCTGAACCTACTAAAAAGAGCACAAAGGCGCTGGAATTTCAAAAAAGTAAAAGGCATTTTCTTAGTAACAATTTTATATCATCAAGAACAACATGAACTTTAGAAATCAGGTTCTGGGATTCAGATGTGGTTTTGCCAAAAATCTGAGGTTTTCAAAGAGTGAGTTTACAGGAGAGATGTAAGGAGGTTTTAGCTATTCTTCTGTAGTCTGTGTATTGCTTGCACCTCTTCAGGAAGTAGTTTGTGATCCTTCTTTGAGGAGAGTTTGTGTCTTTCTCTGAGTATCTCTATCTACAGTCTATATAGAAGGAAAGAACAATTCTCAGGGTTCCCAGTTTGGGGTTCTTAGAAGGCTGCAGTTGCTGTTGGGGGGACATTGGAGTGCCAGAAATTATGTGAAGGGACCAGGCAACTTGAGTACAAGCTCTGTATCTCCATAAAGGGCATTAGAGGAATGTACTTTTGTGCTCAAGCTCAAAGACCTCGAGAAGGGACTCGGCACTGTCCAAATGCAGCCAGAATCCTGGGCAGTCAAGTTAATCTGAGACACCATCCAAGGCTGTAATTCCACAAAACTATGGGGATTTCTCCCCCCTCCCCCCCCACTTTTACTTGTTTACGATGCTGACAATCTAGGAAAACAGGAATGGTGTGCTGCAGTGTCTGAGAGAATGCTAACATTTCAGTCTTACCAGAAATGCAATGTGAATAGGCATACCCATGAGAAAACTTTAGCAGAGCTACTTGGAATAACAAGTGCAGCTGCAACTTATGTTTTTAGAAGTGTAACTGTTTTTCAGGGTCTAAAATTAGGTTCAGTCATGCAAATCCTTGCATGGTACTTCTGAGCGACAATCAGTGATGGATTCCTTTAACCCTTCCCACATAAAGTAGTATTTTTTATACATTCAGTATTTTGATTTTACTTAGTGGAGTGGTTTAAGAGTTAGCGAAAGGATGCCAGAATCTAGGCAATTGCAGTAAGATAACAAGGAACTGGAGAACACCATTGGAAAGCATTAGACTTCTAGGTGATGCTTCTTCATGGAAGTTTCCTGAGAAAGAAAGGAGAATTCCATTCAGTCCTCTAGGGTCTCCCACTTAAGGTGTCTGAAGCTTCTAGTTTTGTTTAGTTTTAGTCCAAATATGTTTGTGGCAGAAATTCTAGCCACAAATGCACTATTATTTCCACCTCCACATGAGTTTTTCAGGAGGACATTACAAAGATGTACTAGTTTGAAAACACACCAGTGGGAGATCACAAGTCAGAATTATAATTTAATATGAAAATTAAAATAAATGCAATAGTACAAGAACACTGACAGAGTCAGGATACAACCTGACACCCTATTAGTCAGGGTGGTGCTGGCAGTCCAGATGAAGTGGTCCTGTTGAAGGGCCTGGTCTTCACCTGAAGGTCCAACAGTAGCTCTTGTTGTCTGGGAATCCAGTAGGTAACGGCTGTTTGTGCTGTTCCAAACCCCAGATTATATCCAGGTGGGAATGCTTGTCTCCTTCCTCCCTGGGCGGAGCATCTCACAATGGGCTGATGTAATTCTATGAGTCCTGCAGTGGGTCCTTGATTGCCCATTAAACAGAAGTAGACCTCCCACCCCCTGCCCCTGAAGAAGTATCAAGGATGAGTCATGGTAGGAGATAATGAACGCTGCCCCACCTGCTTTAACAGTTTGTGAATATGATAATAGAGTACGTGGTTTTGGTTACAAATTACATGGTAAGCTAGGACAAAAGGTTAACAGGGAGCAGAGCTTGTGAACTAGACAGTCTGACTGTCAGGGTTTCAGAAGGATGATCCTAGACAGGTCTGTTTCCCCCAAATGTTTGACAAATCATGAACTTCCAAATCATGGACTTCCAAGGAAAAGTTGTTTTATCAGCATTTTTTGAGCAAAGCTGCTTAACAGTTTCATAGCTCTGACAGCAAGAAGTGCTACCATGTGATTTGCAGTGTATCCTGGGTCACATCAACCATCAACTGTTCATTGCAGGTGAACAGTTCACTGGTCAGATCAAGGATTAAGCACTCTCCCCTTAAAACAGGAGTTTTGTTAATACTGGTATTAATCAGTGTACGGGTTACATCACAAGATTCACCTGCAGGTCAGTGAAACTTTATTTTCATGTAGATGAAATTATTAAAAGCCTACCTTGAGAGGTGTACAAGGGCTTTGCAAACTGCAGCTGATCTTTAGGCTGCACTTACAGAACAATTGCTTTAAACTATGTGATAAATCGTTATGAATTGCACACATTTGGGTTTGTTCTGTAGAATTCAGTATCTGTTTATAGACAAGTTAGGTTTGAAAGTACAATTTCCAGTGAATAATTTAAGTAACTCCACTACGCTTCCACAGAAGTGTAGTATAGAGTATTTTAGAGGAAGAAATTTTAGCTTGACAGCTACAAGGTAATTCAGCCTGTGTATATTAGCTTGTAAAACACAGTTCTGCTTCTAAAAATTATATGATGCACTTCTTTCTAAGTAGGTATAGTTTTTGAAAAGGTTTTCTATTCATATTATTCATGAAGTTATATACATGGTCTCAATGTTAACATTAATCACTCACAATCAGGGAGATAATTTTCTTGCACAGTGTACTTTGGGGGAGGGGGAATAATAACTACTTAGCACCTGAACATTGGGAAGAAAATTCCCGCTTTTCATTCTGTGACTGTCTTGCAGTGTTGCACTAAGTGATCTTCATTGTTTTCCTGTATTGAGCCCTAAGGCAGTGGGGTGTACACGAGGCTGAGTGCAGTGACTCGCTGCATGCCTCTCCTCACGGAGGCTGCCTGAACACAAGTGAGACCCTGGACGCATGGGTGAGGAGGAAATGGTGAAGCCTGTGGTCATCTCTGGCAGTCCTCTTCTCCTGGAGCTACCAGGGGTGGACTTGGACAGCTCTGGTATTCTCACAGCTGTCACTTTTCAGGTAATCTGGGATCTCATCATGTCCCTAAACCCATGTCACCTCAACAGTTCATCTGATCTGACTGACTGCATGCCTGTATCTCTTGGTTCAGGTCCAAAATCACTTGTGTATTTTAATTTATGTACAGACTGTAAAAGTGATGATCATTATTGTACCAGCCTCCAGCCTGCTACCTTTTTTCCAACAACACTTTCCTGAGCAACATGGATCAACTAATGAAAATGGGAGAAAATTATATTGTTTCGGATAGTCTCTCTTCCAGCACAGACTTTCATAGGCACTCTTTATTAGATATTAAAGAAACCCATAAATTGCAAAAGTGGAATTGAGAATAATCTTTTCTCTTCCATTCAGAAGATGATAAATGAATTGCTGTAACTCCAGGATTAAATGGGAATAGCACGAACTGTCAAACATTAAGCAAAACAGTATGACTATACAGTGTATGTTGAAGAGCACAACAAACTTGATATCAAAAACAAAATCGTGAGAAAGTGTTGCTTTTTGTCAGTAATTTCTCTTTTCTTTTGGGGAAGGAAAATGAGTTGAATTCTCAAGACTTAACTACTTTCTCAGAAAACCCCTACATTAATTTCCATATGAAAACAGCTCTGTCAGAGGTGTTCTTCCTGCGTGCTCCCGAAGAAACCTGGAGCACGGGAAGATCCCAATAACTTATTCAGTCATTCTCTCAACCATGGTTTGCACTGGAATTATTTTTTTTTCAGCCTGACACTCTTTGTTTCCCAGACACAAGTAATTGCCAGGAAAGGAGCTGTTCAGAGGAAATATATACCTATTGGGACAGTTTTTATTTTATCTGATGTAGATTATGAAGCTTTTTGGAGAATCTGCCACAGTCAACAAATACAGGTGGGGAAAGAACAGTTACACTTGGCATGACATTTTGCTGGGCTGCTCAATATTTAGTTGTAGTTCACCAGAATTATAATACTATAATGAACTTTAAAAATACATTCTATTCCTAAAAACAACTTTTCTGCTTACAGTGGATTTCAAGTTCAAAAATGAAAAATTCAGGATGTCTGTAGCTTTGAAGTGACAGGCAAGACTTGCCTAAATTTTGGGAAAAAAAATGTACCATTTATTGGAGAATAAGTTTATCAACTAAGTGTAATAGGATTAGATAAAGTTTTCTTATCACATAAGCATTTATATTGCATTTTACATTGCATAAGTGTAATTGTATTATGTGTGAACTAGATAACAGGCAAATAGAATGATCAGATTAAGTTAAAACTGTCCCTTTCATGTGACACTACTAAAGTTTCTCAGTTGAGAGGAAAAATAAGTGGTACCCCCCTCTGTATGATTTTTACTAACATATATTTTGTTCTCTTTTTTACTTGAACAGCAAAAGTATTGGATTGTTAATAGAACATCAAAAAGGTGTTTAATAGTCTATAGAAATTAGATGCGTAGGAGTGAAAGAAGCATTTATGTAGCAAAGATATTTCAGAGTTTCAATTGTCTTCAGAAAATTCACTTGGACAAGTGTCTTGCAGTGGCTTTTAGTTTGCCCACTACTTGAAATTGAATCCTGTCAGTCCCTTTGCTTTCTTCTCATATTCAGTTAGGTTTTTAAGTCTTCTCTCCCACCCCCTTCTGTTGAGGTTAATGGAAGTGTTTCAGTGGAAACAGTTGTACTCACAAACAGAAGAAAAGATTACTAGATTTCTCTGTTCCCTCTCTTCTATTTTACTTCTGGATTTAATTCCATGCTATCTGAGGTGATAGTAACTATGTTATTCTACTGTCTAGTTTTTTACTTTTAAAAACTCTCCCCTTTAATCCAACCACATAGTTGCCTTTGGTACTAAGATGTTTTGTCTCCTGCTGACTTCAGAGACATATTTACCCTCTGTCACTCCCATTCCTACCTTACTTTTTTTTCCTAGACTACCTTTGTATTCCTGTCGATACTCAAGTCTTACTTTTTACACTTCAAAAATGTATCTTCATGAGGCTTTGTTTGCATTGCCACAGCTTATTGAAGGGACAAGGTATTCCTAAATGTGTATGAGTTTCAGATAGGTTCCGTTTTTATGGAGGACGGTGTCCAAAGAACATACTGTTCTGAACAGTGTGTTGTGCGGAGAGGGAAGGAAAGGAGAAAAGCACCATCCAAATCCTGTTCTATGAATTTGACACTTTCTTTTGCCTCCTTTTAGACTTTGTTTCCCTCTATTTACCTTGGTGGTCAGCTGATTAAAAGGGAGAAGTTTTATGGTGGTAAGACCAATATCCTTTATCCCTACCCTTTTCCTTCAGCTCTCTGAGTGTTGGCTGCGTGTTACCCTTTACCATGACCATCTTATGACAGGAGGAGGAACCTCTCTGTACTGCCTCATGATGTATTATATTCAGTGCCAGGGCAGACTTGTGTTTGTGCTGTGTATGTACATGCCTGTGTGGGGGAGAGTTTGCCCCTCTGTGCTACTCCCTATCTGTAATGTACCAAAGACTTGGAAGGACTGATATGGTACCCTGAAAGCTCGAATGCCTCTTCACACCCATTTGTGCTTGATGATTTTGATGTAAGAATTAATTATAATAATGAAAAACAACATTAAATGGAGAAAGTATGAACAGCAGGTCAGTGTTCTAGACAGCTAGCTCTCACTCAGTTTGCTTTTGTATTGCTAGCCTTGTGATGCCTCTTTGTCTAATTCGCTGCTTTCCAAGTAAAGAAAATGAGGGGTTTTTTTGTTTTGATTTTTGATTGCTTTTTTGGTTTTTTGTTTGGATTTATTTATATCCCTCCTGTAGGTATAAAATATAACGTCTGTTCTCAGTGAGGTTTTTTGAATTTTTCCTGTGTGCACATTGGTCTGTCGTGATAGAGAGGGTCACTGAAGATATAAATAAAACTTGTGCTCAAGGCTGAGAAGCTAGTAATTCAACAAAAAAATTGAGAAACAAAGCCTATGAAGCCAGAATCCTTGCAGCTGCTGGCAATTAAGATTGTCAGTGGTGTTTGCTCCAGGAGTAGTCTCCTAATGGTGTCCTCTCCTATTGTACCTATGGTAGTGTGCAGCAGGCAGCTGCATTCTCACAAGGCAGGGATGTAAACAAAGGAGGACAGAGCTTGGTGATTTGTACGGAGACGAAGGAGGCCAAACAGGTGTATTACTTAAATAGTTCCCTCAAGATGTCAGCTGCTGGAGAGTCATCTTCATGTCTGTAAGATCCAGCAAGTTTCTTTTTCAGTTGAAGAGCAGGTCATGCAAACTTCCACTTCCTACAGATTCTTGGAAAGCTGTTCTACTTTCCCAGCAGTTGGATAGTCCCAGGGTAGAATTCATTGAACATCAGTTGATCATTTTACTATTCAGAGTTGTTTTCTGCTTCCTGTTTGGCAAACCATATCTAATCCGTGCTATTTGAAAAAAATTTTGTGAAGAGAATTATCTTGGTGCTTGTGTTACTGAATATTATAATGAAATACAAACATATATGTGTAAGTTACATTCTGTAACCTAGGACATATGCAATTATGGCAAGGCTATTGTGCTTGTTTGGTAAAGCTTAATTTTATTGAGTGCCTAGCAGTTTTCTAAATGTTAATTTAAATGGAGTCCCTGTGGTAACTGAATAATGCTGAAAAATTCCTTCAAAGGGAATTTTCCTTGGTAAGGCCGGTAGCTTCTGAAGCCTTTCTTACACTGCATTACACTTGTGCTGATGCTGCATCAGTTAAAGATTGGTGCAAAGAAATCTGGAAGAGACACTGTGTGTCTGGATTCCAGATATTCTAATCTTGGTAACAGACTACAATCTTATTTAATTCCATATCTTTATTGTATTTTTACTCCGCAGTTTCTTAGAATTTTCTGTACGTATTCCTCTTTGGTTTTCAATTTGACAGTCCTGATATCTTTTCAACTTACTGTAAACCAAGAAATCAAATCCTACAAAGACAATATAAGAAGCAAACAAAGCAAGTGAATCTTGGGGCAAATGATGACAGAAACACAAAATTAGGCTGAATTTATTTCTTCTATATTTTGCCAAGTCGTTGTAAATGGGAAATAGTCCTGATTTTATTTTTATAAGCCTATTTCTTCTGAGAAGATTAACAATACTTTTGACATTTTGATTAATTGCAGGTACAGGTTGGCCTTTCTATCCAGATAATGGTGAGACTCTTGGAAGAACATACACAGCTGGAGTGCACACA
>WEIT01025794.1:115177-135322 GCA_013389985.1 Dryoscopus gambensis | reverse complement strand
TTCTTTGACCAGCATTTTCTTTGCATTCACTCTATCATAATCACTATTAATGAAAAGACCAGAAAGGAAGAACAGACTTTGTTATCTTCTCACCACCAATTTCCTTAACAAAATCAGCAGGAAATTAGATCAAAGGCTGACATATCCAGCAGAAGATATCCATTTCCTGACCTTCCCTTTTGCAGAATTTGGGAAGCATTTCCTTTTCTTCTTTCCCCCTCTCTCACCTTGCTCTCTGCATCCCAGGCATTTCTGGTATTGAGAGCAGAGTGCTCCTCCATCCAGGTCTTTGTCTTTTNGTCTTTGTCTTTTGACCCCCGCAGCAAAAACCTCCTTATTTCTGCTCTGTGCTCTAAAGATTTTTTTACCATGATGTGCAGTTGGTTCAGAATACTTTCAGATGTACTCCCCAGTAGTATAAATAATTTCACAGCACAGAGGCAAAATTGGGCTTTGCCCTAAGAATACAGCCCCTCTCAAAGCCTTCTGCAGATCCCCACACACATGGAAGTGAGGGGTTTGTAGTTAGGAATGTATGAAGCTTCCTTTTAAATGAAATTGCCCTGCAAGAACAGGAACTGCATAGGATAAATTTTAGCATATGAAGTCCAGGGGTTTTTTTAAATGGAAGATTATTCAATCCCTATTAAATCCTAAAACAACAAACCAGGATAATAATAGCTAAAACAAGCATAAAAGAACGGAGAAGGAAAAAGGTTATATATTCTATTCGTTTGCTTTAAGATGGGCTACTTGGAGTAGGAAGAAGAACATTTCCAGGAAGATGGGTTTAGTTTGACAGTATATAAATAGCCCGAGCTGAGGATGTAACAATTGCTCTACCTCTTCTAACACCGAGCAGGGCAGTAACTAGAACTGAGCCAGCTATGGAACTGTAATATTTTGCAGCTTAGATTTCTTCAATAAGGCTAAGACAGCTCAAAAGATTTCACTGTTGCTCTAACACACAAGCCTTTGATGTTTCCTCATCTTTACATCATAGAAGGAGCTCAAAGGGTTAATTAAAATTTAATGATATCGGCAGTACTTTGAAAAAGTTATGAACTTGGGTGAGATCAATCACTTTCTTGGACTGTCTGACTTCAAAGCAAACATTATGCAAAGGAAAAAAAATTCTCTCATTCTGCATTGAATTCATAAGCAAGGATTTCCTCATTAGCGGTCTGTGCATGGAAGAGATTCCAAGTTCAAACTGGAAGAGGTGAGGTGCCAAAAAAATGGTTAATCAGAATTTCATGCCTTTGATGCTAGTCACACGTTGAATGAACGCATCACTGCAAACGAGGGGACACTTGAACAGTCCCAAAATAGGAAGTCAGGGATTAAGGGATGAGCAAATTTTTTTCCAAATTCACAACTTGTTTGCGGAGATTTAGCTAAAACCTCATTAGCTTGTTTATTCACTCTTAGTGACATTCAGCAAAATGTCAACTGAAATAACAAAAGTAAAGGTTTTAAAAATGTACACATCTCTGGTTTGCACTTGGATTTTTATTTGTTTACTATCTACATTTTATTTGAGCTGACAGCTTTCACTTTCTGCAGTCTTATTCTGACCTCAAGGTATTACTAGATTTTCTAAGACAAATACACTTCAGGTGACAAAATTACAAAAATCCTCTATAAGAGATCCAGGTTTACCAGTGACTAGTTAGATTTATCATGAAGATTAAGAAAAATTTATTTTAATTCACTTAAGTGTTGAGAGTCAATCACCATCTCTGCTCAGAAAAGGCTGGGTGGGGAGCCTGATTCAGCACCAACCTTGTGCCTTCCTCTAATTTCAACATAAACCTACTGTGCAAAGGTGGAAATACGCTCTGTGGTATGATTCCTCCTGGAGATTGATTTTATCATAAATTTAATATTGTTCTCCATAAGCAATCACTGATGTGTTCTACACACCCATGTGTTTAAAGCTCTAGTTCTCAACATAATTATACATTCACCATGAAACAGTTACTGCCTCATTTGACGCCTAAGGTATATCTTTGGGTTTTTAAATGTATCTTTAATGGCTCCTGTTTGAAAATCCCATTTCTTTTAAAACGTCCTACTATAGATATAACTCTATTCAGGACCACCAGGTGTGATACTGGCGACACAGCACAAGGAACAAGTAAAACTGCAGCAAATATATTACTGGTGTACTCCTGAAAGGTTTAGTGAGAGTCATACGTGTGAAGTGTACAACCAACTTCCTTTGAGGACTTCTCCAGACTGTTGTGATGGCAGGGCTTGTATCATTCACAGGAAGAAAACCATGGACATGGCACTTGCATTTACCTCTCATGGTAAATGCCTGCTTTCCTTCCAGCTACTCCTTACTAACTATAAAGCTCCAACTTTTCTCTTTTTTTCTTTGCCAGCAGACTTCTAATTCAATGTACTGGTGAGTTGCCAAGTCACCCTGCAAATCCACGTCTTCTGAGTAATAACTGAAAAGGAAGTTGTCTGTTGGACAAGTCAATATTTATGTTCTCAGCATTTCAGAGAGCTTGTATAGGCTCACACTGTGCCGATTTTGGTGGACTAGCATCATTAGAAGTATTAAGATGATCCTTTCCACAGTATTATAACAAATATTTCAATAAAATGCTGGATTTTGAGTTTATGGATTTCAGCTGATTTAGCTCTGTGGTAAAGAGTTTCCATTTAAACTGTATTCAACCTTTTTTTAGGGATAGAGATGAAAAGGCAGCAGTAGTATTTAAAGAACTAAAGCAACAACAAATTGATTTTATTTTTGGCACTAACTCTTTCCCTTGCCCCTTTAATAGAGAGAAATTCTATAACATCTATTTCTGCTTTTTAAGTGGAAGATAATAATAGCTGTAGTTTCTCAGGGGAAAAAAATTACCTTAAGATGAGGTAGAGCTGTCTTTCACTGATGCCAAACCCAGAAAAACAATACAACAAAGATGAGAAAAGGAACAACAAGACAGCAGCTCATACTTTCAGACCTGTCTCTCATTTCCTGACAAACCTCTTGGGCAAAGACAGATAGACCACTAGGTTGTGTCAGCTCCTTGAGAATGGCAAATACAGACTCGCTCAGGACTGTTTGTAACAGGGCTTATAACACTCCTGTCTGGTCAAAAGTGGGTGTGGAAACAGTTTTGATCAGGTAAATCTGATTTTTTCTAAAAAAAGGCATTAGAGGATGCCAGGAGAGCAGCTGTGTGAGACGGGACAGGAAAAGGAAACTCAGAGGAAGGTGACCAAAGCCTCGCACTCTCAGTGGTGCCTGGGGTCTATCTCGAGCTGATGGAGAAGGATTATTCTCTTCTGAAAATTGCCAGGGAGTCTCTTTGGTAATCCAAGGGGTGTCACAAAACAGCTCTTAAAACTCAGCCCCCTTAGCCCTTTCCAGCTGAAGTGGATGGGTGGGATAGCCCACGTTGTTTTGCACGTGATCACATTTGTCTTTATATGTACATGTAAAATGAAATATGATTGTTTCAGAAAGTCAGGCTTTGATTTGACAGAGAGGTATGAAGTAGAGAGTTCTCTTTCATACCAAACACCAGTGAAAGTCGTGTATGGTTGGTGGTTTACACTATCTGGGGGAAAAATTCATCTTATCCAGCTAAGCTATTTATAAGTGTCCAGAGGTATAACTAGCAGTAGTCATGTTTTTCTTTTAACCCTATATACTCTTTCTTGTCTAATGATTTTCTTCACTGAGATGGCTAGGACACTGAGCAGTCATAATTAAAGAGAAGTTAAATAAATTTTTCCAAATTAAACACAAATATTTTTATTCCTTTAAATTAACTTCATTTAAATTTATGTATAAATTTCCAGAAGCCTTTTTTATCTTTAAAATTAACAAAATAATTAATATTCAAACTACATATTTTTCAATAAAGTTCAAAGTCACAGTATATAAACACATAGGATTATAAAGCTACTAAAATAGGCTAAACAGAGGCAGATCATGGGATTACTACTACATTTTGGATTTTTTTTTTCCTTAATTTTGAGGGTTTTGAGTTAGGGATGTCTCTTTATTTAAACTTTCATGCTGTACCTCAGGCACTTCTCTTCTTTAATATCATATTTGTTCATTTGAATTATTTTTCAGGGCTAGTCTGCTAGATTTACACCCTAGCCTAGAAATCACAGGTAATGCTGCCAGTGCTATCAAGTTCTCTAAGCAGTTTGAAGTTGATGGGTACTCTGATTTCATTTAAGAAATTAAAATAAAACTTCAGCCCAGTTTAGCTGTACGATAGTAAAATTTGAATAAAAGTGAAGGATTCACTGTGACAAAAAAGTCTATATAAATTGTTTGCAATAAAAGTATTTCCACGATTAGGTATAAGTAAATGAGGAGTCCAAAGAGTCCAAAATGATAATCAAATTATTTCCAGAAATGCTACTACCTACAACCATTTCTACTACTGATGATTACACTTGACTAATGTATCAGACAAACAAAGCACGTGTATTTCCCTGACAGAGACAGAGTGCACTGGAGAGAGGGAAGATGCAGATTAGGATTGCTGAATACACACACTGTCAAGGCTAAAAATCCACCAGGCACAGCAATCCATAGCAGTGACCATGAAAAACTTCCAGAGGGAATCCCACGCCAGAAAGTTCTATTATACCAGGAAAGACCTTAATGGTTAATGAAAATTAGCTCTGACATTTGGGAATCAAAAAGGAAGTCATGAGAGGAAGAGTTCAATGGAGCTCTCAGACTGTGGGTCTTCTCAAAGACCCTGTGGAGCTGTGACAAACTTCTTTTACTTTTATAAAAGGATCCCCTGTCTGAGAAGAGCCCGAGGAAGGTGTCAGGCAAAGAAACAAACCCTTTTTGATGGCAGACGATCACCTATCTTAATAACAGCTTTTACTGTTCACTCCAAAGACTTTCAAGTTGGTTTTTAAAAAATATATAACATTGCTAAATGCAATAAAAAATGCCTTTGGCTGTTGTCACTGTATCTCTTTCTGTGCTTCGTTTTTCCCATAAAACCTCTATGTTGTAAGGGGGAAACCAGTTTAAAAAAAAATTATTTTCTTTTCTCATCCTTCACAAAGAGGCATTGTAGGAAGACAAATGGGAGAATGAGAAAGGGGGAAGTATACACTCTACCCTTTCTAAAGCACATTTATATTCTGCTCTAGCATGTGTTTCATTGCCTCTCAAGGGTGCAGTTTATCTGCTTTTCTACTTCCAAGTAGATACAGTGCCTTTACACTCCCTGAACATCTCTAGTTACATCACCACCACTCTAATACCAAAAGGATGACATGGATTCCAAATGTTGAAATCACAGAATCGCCAGGTTGGAAGAGACCTCTAAGATCGAGTCCAACTCATGCCCTAACACCTCAACTAGATCATGGCACCAAGTGCCACATTCAATCTTTTTTTAAACACATCGAGGGATGGTGATTCCACTACCTCCCTGGGCAGACAATTCCAGTACTTCACCACTCTTTCTGTAAAAAACCTTTTTCCTAATATCCAACCTATATCTCCCTTGGCACAGCTTGAGACTGTGTCCTCTCGTTCTGTCAGTTGCTTCCTGGAGAAAGAGACCAACCCCCACCTGACTGCAGCCACCTTTGAGGAAGTTGTAGAGAGCGATAAGGTCACCTCTGAGTCTCCTTTTCTCCAGGCTAAACAACCTCAGCCCCCTCAATCGTTCTTCATAGGGCTTGTGTTCCAAGCCCCTCACCAGCCTCGCTGCCCTCCTCTGAATGTGCTCAAGCATCTCAACATCCTTCCTGAGCTGAGGGGCCCAGAACTGGACACAGCACTCGAGGTGCGGCCTCACCACTGCTGAGTACAGGGGAAGAATGACCTCCCTGCTCCTGCTGGCCACACCGTTCCTGATCCAGGCCAGGTTGCTGTTGGCCTTCTTGGCCGCCTGGGCCCACTGCTGGCTCGCATTCAGTTGACTGTCAACCAGTACCCCCACGTCCCTTTCCACCTGGGCACTGTCCAGCCACAACGCCCCCAGCTTGTAACGCTGCAGGGGGTTATTGTGGCCAAAATGCAGGGCTCAGCACTTGGACTTATTAAACTTCATCCTATTGGACTCCGCCCATCTATCCAACTGTTCCAGATCTCTCTGCAGAGCCCTCCTACCTTCCAACAGATCGACACACGCTCCCAGCTTAGTGTCGTCTGCAAATTTACTAACGAAGGACTCAATACCTTCATCCACGTCATCAATAAAAATATTGAACAGAACTGGCCTCAGGACAGACCCCTGAGGGACGTCACTAGTGACTGCCCACCAACTGGATGCAGCACCATTCACCACCACTCTTTGGCCCCAGCCTCCAGCCAGTTCCTAGCCCAGCAAAGAGCGCTCCTGTCCAAGCCACGGGCTGCCAGCTTTTCCAGGAGTATGCTGTGGGAGACAGTGCCAAAGGTCTTGCCGAAGTCCAAATAGACAACATCCACAGCCCTTCCTGCATCTACCAGACAGGTCACCTGGTCACAGAAGGAGATCAGACTGGTCAAACACAACCTACCCCTCCTAAACCCACGCTGGCTGGGTCTGATCCCCCAGCCATCCTGTAGGCGCTGCGTGATGGCACTCAATATGAACTGCTCTGTAACCTTGCTGGGTACCAAGGTCAAACTAACTGGCCTATAATTACTAGGCTCCTCCTTCCTACCTTTCTTGTGAACAGGCATCACATTGGCCAGCTTCCAGTCATCTGGAACCTCACCAGTGAGCCAGGACTGTTGGTAAATGATGGAGAGCGGCTTCACAAGCTCATCTGCCAGTTCCCTCATCACCCTGGGATGGATCCCATCTGGTCCCATAGATTTATGAACATCCAAGCAGCTCAGCAGTTCTCTGACTGCCTCCTCCTGGATAACAGGGGGACCATTCTGCTCCCTGACACCATCTACTAACCCAGGAGGGCAGTTATCTTGAGGACAAGCCGTCTTCCCACTAAAGACTGAGGCAAATGTTGTGGTTCTGTTAAATACTTGCTAAGCCACAATGTTTTTAAAGATTCCAGATTGGAGACCCATATTCCCTTAGTATATTATTCATAATAAGTCTGTTTACTCTGTGAAGGACATGAATTACTATTTCATTCTGTAGAAGTGAAAAATGCTGAGGGGAAAAAAAAAAGAAAAGAACCTGCCCTTGGATATAACAGGATTACATTTTAGTGAGCCGCCATTTGTATTGGGAATGCTGATCATGTGAAGCTTTAACTTGGGGGCTACTTTTGTGGTTGTTCTGTCTTCATGACAGTATATTCAAACAATTCCTCCACTTAATATTATGAGATAAAATTTTGAGCAAGAAGTGAGTTTTTATATGACTTTGTAATTGTGGGAATATAGCTACACTCTATATCCCATTATAAAGGCAAGCTCATGCAAAATAATTAATTGTATTTAAACTGTCATGCGAGTTTAATATATGCTACTTTTTGGTTATTATCCCATTCCTAACAGAGAATCTATCTCAGTTCTGTACTGATTTTAAAAAGAGGCACAATATATTAGTAAGATTTTAGCTTAAATTTCTAATGGCAGGAAAGCATGAAACACTTAAAGCACTGTGGTAGGTTGACCATTAGTACAAGAAAAATATATAGGTAAAATTCAGTGCCTTTGGTAGTGTTGCTTTCTGCATCTTTAACTATAAAACTTAGTAATTTTATGTGTAATATGAGTATAATTATTTCTGGGTTGATCCAAAACAGAGAAGTATAAAGAATTTTACATTTCTAGCTTTAAGACAGATATTCAATAAAGTGTTTTGACTACATCCTTGCACTGAAGTAATTGGAGTTTCTGTGTTGTTGTAGCTATGATGGTTTGAGTGCAGAAAAAATTGCAGAAATAAGTAACATCTTTCATTAGACAAAATGATTTCATTGGAAAAACAGAAACATTTATTCATAATACCTATTCTTCAGATCCTGAAAAGCAAAATACATGTTAGAAAAATAATCAATCTAATTAATAACCTGAACATGCAAGGGAAAGTGTGACGAACACCTTTGGAGCCAAGAGGGGTGACAGTGTCAATATCCATTCTTTCAGGAATAAAACTAACTTTTTTCAGCAAGTTATTTCTTAGATGATGGTTACACTCCCCTACAATAATCTGCACCCATTATATTTAAGGATTATCTCATGGTGGAGCTAAACACATTTTTTGGTTTCAAAAATTGCATCCTATATTACATCTCCAATTTTCAGCTGCCTGCAGCTTAATAGAAAAGCTAGAACTTCAATGCCTGGTCATAGAGGGAGAAAATTCATCAATAGTAAAGAGATTGTACTTCAGGGCCCATAATACGAGTGTCAAGAACAGGCAGTGCATGGGGTTTTGAAAAGATCATTGCACAGATAGATAAAATTCTCTCTTTACAGATCACCAGGAGACCTAAGCATCAGTGAACCCAATTTTTGAAGCCTTTCAGAGGGACTACACTGGTGGAGATACTACAGTGGAAGTACTTGGTAGTATAGGACTGCAGGAGCATGCCATCCTGCTCACACACTCTGGCTGGAATTATTCTTCTTCCATAAGGCACACACAGTATCACCAAGTGAAATCATTGCTTCTGGATGAAATAAGCTCTCATGGGTAAAGCTTGGTTCTGTCACTGTGCTCAGCGATTCCTTTGCCAGTCCAGCCAGTATAAACTTCTCGCTATACTTATTTGCCTTTATAGTAGTTTACACCTGGCCTAGGGTTCTGCTTTTATACAGAGGTATACATGTATTCATTTGTGAAATCAGGATTTAAATAAAGGACGCATGTGGAATACCTACTGCCTTTAAAATTACTTTAACATATGCTTAAGTGCTATGCTGATTCTTTTTATAACACCTGGACTTGCTCTCATCTGAAAGTGGTATCAAAACCTCTTTGCCTTTTCTGTCTACTTCCTTCAATATGCAAAATGTTTACATTTCCTCAAACTAAAAAGCCCACCAAAACAGTAATAATTCATCCTGTATTGCCAGAATATTTTGACAGTCAAACTTACAAAAATATAAATAAATGTTTCTAGCTTTCTTCTTCTCAAACAGCAAAATTTACAGCCACCACATCATGGCGAAGATCACAATGATGAATGAATGACACAGCTCTGTAATGAAACAACTTATATTTACTGGGCCTAAACCTTCCGAAACCTCTACCAACCTTCCTGGTCTAATGTTGTCTGAAGGTAGGTACAGACTTCCAGGATTCCAGGGGGATTCAGACTCCATTAAACATGACTTTGAAAACTGAATTTATCTAGCCATCTAAACCAACTTTTAATGCTCCACAGAAGCTGTGTGTCGTCCCAATATTATAATGGCTTCTCTGGATACACGTTAAAGACTTGAACACCTTGATATGTCAATAGCTTTCTGGACTAAACAATAAAATAAATTGGAAGAGAAATCCCTGTTAGTTTGCCATGAATAATTTAAGCAGAACTCCTATTAGTGCACAAGGTCAGCAGGGGGATAGCATATTCTCACAGTCCTGCTCTGTGCCATCTGCCAAGAACAGCTCCGTGTTGGTGCTGGGAGCAGATTGACAGAATGAGGTTAGCTGGGGCAGTCAATAAGACATAGCCAAAGCTTGGAATTCACACACATCCCAGTAACATTAACAACCTGTGTGAACAGGAGTGCATCCACGCTATTCTTCTGAACAGAATGCCTTAACAGCCTCGAGAAAAGGACAGTAAACCCCGCTTTCCCAGCTGCACTTGTACAGCCATATGAAATGCAGAGGCATGATGAGGAGAAGCACTTGGAAAAGCAGAGATATTCAAGACCTATCTTTGCTGGTAGATGTAGTCTTGCAAACCAAACCAAGAGAAAACTACAAATGTACACTGAATACTGGGAGTTGAGCGGAATGTCTTTTCACCTACTCTATAGCAAAGGTGCAGTCAGAGCTCTGCAATAGAACCAGTAGAAAGAGAAGAACAAAGATTCAGAAGTGTCTGAAACAGAAGCAAATCCAATTCTTGTTATGTGTGCAACACCTCTATTCCATAAATAGCAACAGCAAAAATGCATAAACCACTATTCTGAATCTCACCAATCCAAGGATTCACTGCAATTTCTCTGCAGTTCAACATGTAAGATTATTCCCTGAAATATATCTGGCCACAAAACACCTGTGCTAATGGCAGAAGCTTCTTTTGCTGCTTTTTCTCATCACCCCGACATGGTAAGGAGAACAGAAAGCGTGTAAAGCTGTGAAGGTTAATGGGATTGCCGGTTTCCATCAGATACGCAACCTGGTAATGAATGACTGACAGGCTCTCTGAAGGGAAACGCATAACGTAGGCAAGAACCTGCCCCTCAGATTGAAATTTGATGGCTGGTAAAAGACTTGTTAAGATTCACATCAGAATCAGGAATATCACTGCAACTGCTTCCATGACAACAAAATATAATGTCATAATGCATATTATGATTTCATGACAGGATGAAGCCTGTTTATCCAGGCAGCCTCCTGAGTGCTGAACAAGATTGGAGAATAAGAGTTCACTTTGGGAACAAATATACTAATAATAATTTTAAAAATTATATTCTTCTTTGATATATAGATAGGAAAAAAAGGCTTATTAAGTGCAGCTAATTTTCGTCTCAAGTATGAGCATATCTAGAGTAACAGTACCTATACCTACCGGTTGCAAAACAGTTGGGTTCTCTTCTTTCATCAACTTTCTGGGTTTTTTCAGCAGCATGTATTAATCATAAAATAGATTGTCTCCTTTTCATGCACAATATGGCAGTGATTAAGGCTGGAAAATCATTAATGCTTCCATCTCACCTTTTATTTCTATCTTCTGTGAGAACCATGCCCTGTTACCTCTGTTCCAGCACTATGATTCCACTGGTTTACATACACACAACTATGTTTTGTACCTCGGATCTGCATAGTATGCTACTTTCCTATCCTGTAGACACTCCATGTATTAATATGCAAACATCTAATTTTTCTTTGTCTGAACCGAATTTCTGTATTAAACATACTGCTCAGATCCACATATTGCTCATATAAATCCCATCAGTATTCCACATAAGCCTACTGGAATCCCCATGTTAAATCCTGATCCTTGGGGATGATTTCTCTGGTAACCCACACCCTCAGGTATTCTGCACAGATGGAAAGAAACCTCATATCTCGTGTTTTGGTGGAGGGAATGAGGGAGAAACCAATGACCTGCACCAGGACTCAGCTGAAGTACTTGAGCAATAATCCAGAGGTCCTATGCAAGTATACAAAATACAATTCTACTGTGCAGCCTGATGGAAATACAAGGCTGGCAGTAAATAGCTGGAAAATTCCAGTGACTAACCAGTACAATACTTACTGGTCTACTTAAATGCCATCTCCATGACCAGGATTTATCAGCTGGACTGGGTAAATATTACAGGCCTGTCATGACTGGTATTGCTGCTACCCTGGCATGGCAACAAGCTGGGAAAATTGTTTCTACTCAAAACCAGTTCAGCAGCCCACCTCTCCATGCTCCTAGTTATCAACCTAATCCAACAATGACAAAAGCAAAATAAATAATGGGTAAATCATGTAAAATTAATTTCCTCATTCCTGCCAAGCACCACCTTTTTTTAAAAAAAAAAAAATATGTGCCCATCCTGGGAATGAATAAAGGTCCTCACTGAAACGAACATCTAAATGGTCGTACATTAAAGCAACCATGACAAGACAGCAATAAAGTCACTGCAGCTCTGCTTTAAATGATTTTCTAATGTCAGGAACACTATGGATTCTTTGTGAAAGAACACAATATAAAACCTTAAGTCTTCTATTTTTCATATTTAGTTTAAGGATTTCACTTCAATCAGCTTTCTCTACTTCCTTTTTAGAACGATCTTTGGCTGAGTGGCTAAGACTGCCAGTGAATACATAACAGTAGTTAAGCAATAATTTTCCCCTAGGAGAAAATTACTTTTTGCATAGAATAAAAAGGAATTAAATTATTCGAGGCTCAAGAAATAAATTTCTCAACACAATGAATATATTTCTTTATTATTTTTAGTGCAGAGAAATGCTTTTTTCCAAATTATGTGTGTAATATAATAAAGACTGCATGCATAATTTTTAACCTTTCTGAAATAACTATGTAAAAATTATAAAAACAGTCACAAGAACAATGTTCATGATATGCATGGACTAATTACATGCTGAGAACATTTGTTCTGATTTTTTTTTTACAGTCTGAAATTCACCTTTGTTTTCAGAAGCCATAGAAATAGCACAGCACACTTTTCAGAATAATGTAGCTGTCATAATACGAATATGCAAATCATGATTATTTGAGATGAACTTGATCTTTTTCTCAAAGAGACTTTTATCAAATGTGACTCATATAGAAAGGTCTTATTAGAATACAAGAAATATTATTCCCTCCTTTGATATGTTACTCTCAAAATAATGCTACTGAATCAGACAACGATTACCTTACTTGTACCCAAAAGCAGTTTATTCCTAAGTCCTACACTTAGCTACAATTGCTTTCATATTTGCCAAAGGAAAATGTTAAAATATTAATAATCCAGTAACCTATTCCATGACAGTGAGTCACTGGTTTGAACTTTCATTTCAGTCACACATAGACAAAGAGCTAAACTTTAATATAAGCACAGAAATAGGAGTAGATCTATTATAAAGGTTGTAATATCAGGCCTTAATATTTCCTACTACCATGAAATAACCAGTAGCACCAGCCACAACAGACTTTAGCAATACAAAAAAAAAGAGGCATGTGTGTTTATATATGTGCATTTCCATTTTGTTGTGTTCAATTTATGAAAGAAAAGTTAACAACAGAGAAAATTCTGGCTGGAATGGCCAAGAGCAACAATTCCACTTTAGAGTTTCTTGGTATTTTTACACAGTACTTCCTTGTCCTTTCAAGCAACTGAGGAAATATTTCTAAATGTCATTACTGAAAATGTTGTAAATGTTGCTCATTACATCAAACTCCCTCACAACTGCTACGGGGACATAAACCTTAGTGGTAAAACTCGCCATATTACAGGAGATTTAGATAAATGCTCATGCACCAGAGTAAAAACTGTTTAAAAGGACACACAATTGTGTTTTTGTCAATCCTGATGACAGATGAGTTTCACACGTATAAGGTTCCAACATCTAAGCAGGAGCCAAGCTTTCAAGGGAGTTGAACAGAGACAAAAGCAACCCTACTTTATATGTCTTATTTTGAGGACCTGAGCACCACTCTCTGGGCATAATTTTCATTTTTACTAGGAGTTTTCATCACATAATGACTATAAAAAACTCATACCTGGATTCACTATTAAGCCTAAAACAAATAAATAAACCACTGTTTTCAATTCATGCTAGTCATGACACTTGAAGAGAAAGCTCTTATAAATTAAAAAAAAAAATCCTATCATATGAATTAAACAATTGCACATGCTGCTATTTAGTGTCTGGTTCAATCCAAACATATATTTTAAGAATGAAGTAAAAACCACAGCAAATTAAATGTCCATTCTTTTTTTGTTTGGTTGGAGTTTTTTTACTTTAATACCCAATAAAACTTAAACTCAGTAAATACTCTAAACAAGTACCAGGAAATATTTACTCAAATGCAAGCTCCCAATTTGCTTTGGTGTTTTTAAAAACTATTTCTTTTCACATAAAATTAGTGGGCTTGTGGGTTTTGGTGGGTTTTTTGTGGGTTTGTTTGTTTGTTTTTCCCCAGATACAATATCCAGTATCCTACTGGAAAGAGAACACATGCGAAAATTACCAAAAATATGTTTTAATTAAAGGTTTGAGTAGGAATTGGTAGGAAGCCACCTTGACACTGACTGCCAGCCTCGCTGATGTATTTAAATCCTGTTCCTGTTTACAGTCACCTGCTCAGAGCACAAAATGTAGGAGATATTAGCAGAGAGCAAGTGACAGGTATGGAATACTGAAAGAAGTAATTTGATTGAATTCAATTTGGAAATTGATTGACGTTCATTTGCATATGAAATATGTTTTGCAATTTATTTAGCTGAGACTGTTTGCAGAGTTCAGTTTCCATGCTGTGCAGCTGGGGGTTACCGATGGGACAAGGCAGAGCTGGGGAGGGGCCCTGCCGGGAGGCACCGCCCTGCCCGGCCTGGTGACCCTCTGGGACACTTCATTCCCGCTCTCCCATTGTCCCATGAAGGCTTCTGCTCCTCCAGGGAGCTTCTCAGCCCACTTTTGTATGGCTTAAAAGGTCTCAAAACTGCTAAATGCTCAGCTGAGAAAACCCAGATTTTCTGTCAGACAAAACTCTTCTGTATTTACCAGATCTTTGATAGCTTAATCAGAGTTTAAAAATACCCTAAATGGGTAGGAACAATAAAACACAACAATCAAGTTTTTCTCTCCTGCTTCTCTTACTCGAATTGCTGTCTCCATGGTAAGTGATATCCTAACCCAAACTAGTAGAGAAACACACAGAGCTTGGCGTGGGAAGGCTCAGAGCCAAGTGCATTCAGTCTGTGCTTTTGTTTTGTGCTATGTTCCCCCTGTATTAATCTTGGATTTACATCAGCACCATGAAAAGGTCACATTATGGCATGACCTGAAAAGAAGTTTTTATTACCAGTGTAAACCTAAGGTAACCAGCAAATGCCTCTTCTTAAAATTCTACTATTCCATTCATTCATTCTCAAATTACTTATTAATTTAGCTGATGATTTCCTGGGCTAATCTTACAGACCTAAGTCTGCTTCTGTCTTCATCCTTCAAAGAAGAATTTAAACCTCTCTAATGTAATTCAGAAGTTCAGATTCACTTTCACATATCCCCCTATCTTTTATGCTTCAAGTTCATGTCCTGCATTTAAATGAACAATGATACAAAGAACTAATATTTCCTTGTATAATTTAAATTATAAGACTGAAGACTTAGAAAAGAAAGAGGAAGGACACTGCTATTTAACTGTTTTCTTAGGCAAGAACAGCTGTCCATTGTAAGTAAAAGGTTCTTTGCATTAAATCTCTTGCCATTTTACTGGGGGTAGTTGCAGGTACGTTAACATTAAAAAAAATACAAACGTCAAGCTGTACATATTCTGATAGAGAGCAACTGTGGTTCAAGATTGCTTAAATTCATCATTGTTTTTCTCTAAGCACAAGAAATCTTAAATGGTATAAAGAGCTGTTCTATACCACCAGACATGAATTTCTTTCAATTGAATTAAACCCACTTCACCAATTTCAATATCAATGAACTGGGATATCTCCTACAGTAAAGAATGTCAAAGAAGAGATACAGAATAAACTCACATATCCTTGCAACAATTATGATAATAAATTCATCTTGGCAGACAGGATGACTTTTTCCAAAGAATAATTGTCCCTTCCTGGTTGCCAAGATACAGAATTTTCACTCAGAGCATATCTTGAAAATTGGGAGCATCTGAATTTTTACAGTAATTTTAAGGTGGTCAAAGGGTAATGGTGAGTAGCTAAACAAAAATAATTTTGTTGAGCACATCACAGGACCTGAACCCTCCAGGAGATATCATGCAACTACCTGTGAATTTCACTTATTGAATTAATAGAATTGTATAAGCATCTAAATCTCACTGATTCCACAATCCTTTCACCATATATTTCAATGTGATTGTCAAGGTTTGCAACAGAGGCAGAAGAAAAAAAAAAAAATAAAGAAAAAAAAAGATGTCTACCTCTCAAATACTGTGCATCTTTAATGGCCAGATACAAGTCTGACAATTACCAAAAAACAGCCTTCTTCAAGAAATCAACTAAATTAAATCCCCAATTTCAAAACCTTTGCAATAAAAAAGAACTGTGAAGAAATACTTTAGCTAGGCCTTTTCTCCATTAAAGCTCCTAGTCTGGATTTTAGTGGGCAGCCTTGATATAGTGATTTTACTGCTGAGTTATAGCACCACTGGGAGACCATGCTGAGGCTGGAGAATAGGGGGCATCAGGAAAGGGCTGGAATATCCTGTTCCCTCCCAGCCATACACTAGAAATATCTTCTACTAACTCTCATTCACATTTCATTTTATCAAGGAAACTACTTCCAGACTAAATAGTTGCTTTGACATCTGCACATCTGCAATGCAGTGTGTGAACACTTAAAAAAAAGTCATTTGTGACCACCTAATCCACTTTCCCTAATCCACTTAGAGTTCCGGTAGGGCAAAAATTTGATCAATTTGCTGTGACTTGAAGAGGTACACAATGCTTAGTGCTGTGTCCCTGCACTTGCACACGACAAACTGATGATACTAGATGGCACTGAGAATGAAATAACGTTGAGAATAAGCCAAAATTTTTCAGTGGAGTATTTTTGCATGAAATCTGCATTACTGGAACAAATTTTTTCAGGAATATAGTGCTGATGCAGCAGGAAAAAAAATCCATTTTACTACATTATATTAAATCAGTAGTTTTAAATAAAAAATAGTATTTATACATATCCATAGCAATATGTACTGTATTTCTTTATTTAATATAGAAGTCTAACTTGTTTTGACATTAACAAAACTCTGAAATCAGAATACCAAGTGAAAAGAACTTAAGTAGTTGTTTTATTACATATGACTTTTATGTTAAACAATCTTCAGAAAACCTGCATCAAATATTTGGTACATTTCTGAGTGACAAAAGCAGAAATTCTAACCTGTGTGTACAGCTAAACCTATTTTAGTCCCTAACTTGCACATAAACAGCCTGAGCTGACATTTACATTTTGCTTCTTGACTGCCCTGCCTTGGTTTTAGTTAAAACAGAGCTGGCTGGGACCAAAGTCACAGCAGCACAAGGGAAACTTTGCAAACTGAGACCAGATAAACACCAGGCTGCTGATTGTTTCCTGTTCTGTGATCTTCTGCCATTAGAGGATGCTGAAGTAGCAGGTTATTTTGAAAAGGTTTTCTAGGATACAATTAACATAATAAAGACATACTTTTTAAACCTATGGCTACTGATAGTGCTCTAACCTCATTATAGTGCTATTTATTCCATGCTCTCTTCTCCATATTTTTCCACACATAGCTGCCATGTGATTGAATACTCTTTTCTTATTATTACAACTGTGGAGGAAATTATAAGGATGATGGTCAAGCATGGGCTGAATTGCCTTAAGGCTGTATTTTAGTACATTCACTAAAAGGAGTGGTTGGTTAGAGCTGTAAGCAGACACTCCTGTTTCAAACTGAACAGTGTGTAAAGCACTTGGTTTCTCACACAGGCTCACAAAAAGGATCGTCTGCTGAGTTTGCTATATGAAGGACCCATTAGCTGTATCCTTACAAAAAGTATCATTTTGGACACAGAGCGATTAAAAGTTCTGAATTTAAAAAAATACATTTTCCTATTACTACAGTTTGGTTTTAATCATGGCACACCACAACTTTAAAACAGATTTTCCAGTTTATTCAGATTCATATTATGTGGTGCCACTCCACAAGAACAGGGGCTGTCATCCCCTATTATACATAGGGCCATATGTGATATAGCTCATCTGGCATATACTCAAACTCATGAATGGATGGAGCACATCCAATTAACGCTGAAGTCTCTTTGAACTTCAAACTGTCAGGAGAGCAGGAATGTCTTACGCCAATTACTGCAGTGGATGGGACTGAAGGACTTCCCCCCTCGTACTATTCTAGTGAAGACAGAAGCTTTAAACTTCCACAGGAATTAGTCTCACAGTGCTTAAAGACCAGGAGTACTCCACCCAATCAGCAATTCAGCCCCTTGCTGCTGCAGACATACACCTTATCAACACTTACATAAACATATTTTACTCCACTTGAAGTGTTATCTGCTATGCCAGTCACAGAAGCTGCTACACATTTTAATACCATCTATAGTTACAACTGCTGATTTCCAGTAGAAATTTGCAAGGGGGACTTTTAATATTGCTGTGAGAATGATATCCTTTAACATGAACAGCTCATCACATCTACCAATTTTTATTTAGTTCACACAGCAATGCTACCTTACTGGGCTGGACTCCCTATGTGGGGTTTACAGGCATTTTGTGCATCTGCCTCCTTATGCAGGCAGGCCAAAGCTTTCATCTTTGCTCTTTGACTGCTGGAAGGTCTTTCCCTGACTTGGCACATATTTGAACCATAAAGTTCCAGTTTCATAAGGTTAGAGGCCTCTACGTCAAGCAGCACTGTAAGGTGGGGGAAGAATTTGCCATGTGGCACTGGCCAGATTATATGTGATAAGATTATATGTTATTTTCTGCACGAAAATAACACTGCAGGCCAAAGCCCCCAGTTCTTCAACCCCAGTGGTATTTTCTAAAGCAATATCAGAAAGCACTCAGCATTTGACAGGGAAAAAAACTGCCAGGAGTAGTGAACAGAAAAATAGACATAGAAGCAGAGAAAGACAGAGGAGTTGGAAAATGTACAGATGAAGGAAACCAGCAAAAGCAGTTGTGACTGCCTGACAGTCCACTCCAGCCAATAATCAGTGGCTCCCAAATCCCACACGGGGTAGGTCATGGGAAGGTGAAATCTTGCTAAATGTTATGTTATGCAGATGTGGTACCTCAACAATAAGCACTTCATTTTTAGATAATATTGGGTTTGTATGTTTTTTAAATTGGGAAGATTTCTAGAAGGATTTTTTTGTATTTTTTCTAATACATATTTTAACACTTCTGTTCCACAGCAACAAACATTAGCTGAATGTCATAAATATGGGGTTTTCATTTGGTTGGTTGGGTTTTTTAAATGTCAACAAGGGTTTGTCTGAACTTAAGATTGACTCAAACACCATTCCAGTTCTCAAGTGTGAAATAACACAGCAATATTTGAAACATCTGTAGGTTTTTTGACTGACACCACTGTGCTAATACCACTGTCTTTGTCATGCACCCTACAGACTCCCAAATCCTATATACAAGTCCACAGCATTCATCACTGATGACTCAACTGCTCTTTGCCCAGCAACGTGCCACATTAACCAAGCCTTTCACAGCGTAGATCCTTGACCTTTTCTGTCACTAGAACAACTGAAAAACCTAAATATTTGAAATCCCTTTTGTTATTTTACTTATGAGGAGCTACAATACCTAAATCTCAGCTTTATGCATCGCTTTTTATAAAGCCTTTCATCATGTATGATATCTTGTTACCTTAGATGTTGAATCTTCAATAGGAGCTAATCTGTGGATGAGCTTTTTACAAGCCCCCTACTGTGGAAGTCAAATCCAAGTATCCTTATGAATATTCATGAACAAAACAATGGTTACTTACTGTGCCGGGCGGCCCTGGAAGCCGGTCCAAATGGTTTTGATTTTGTGATTGAGATTCTTAATGGTCGTAATTATCCGTTGCAGCCATGCAGTACCGAACATGATGGGTAATGGAGATACTTAACCCCCCTCAAAAACCAACAAAAAACAGCAATCCTGAAGATTCTAATGCTCATGTTGTAGTTCCTACAGGGCAATTAGCCCCTACTAATGATGTTTATATTTATATGGAAATGTATAAAAAAGAATCTTAACAGATTCTTCATATTTATGCTCCTGGGATCTGACTATCCCATCTGTCTGCAGAAAATATTTCCCATTAGCTGTGTGTGTTGCTGATTTGGCAATAAAAACTATTTAATATCTAGTAATTTATTTTTGATTTTATAAAAAACACCTCTGCTTAAGAACACAAGAGTTACATAGTGCATCAGCAAAGATTTTAGTTACACTTTCAAGAAGCAACGAGGATTGTATTTTGGTTTGAGTTTTAGTAACTTATTTTTTCCTCATTTATCACTACTCTTGAACTCAACAGTTATTTGGTAGCCTAAATAAACCTTTTTGAGCCAGACCTTTTCTAGCCCCTCACTACAAGTCAATGCCCACTGTCTAGTGCTCTCTATTACATGCCAGTTAGAGTCACAGCAAAGCCAGCAATGTCTATGTACAAAACATCTTTTTAAATGAGGTAACAGTTACTCTTCTGTCACTGAGAGCTAATCTTCTGAGACCAACTTTCTGAATATGATATTATGCAAACACATCAGGGCAAGTATTTTATTTAGCTTTGCACTCATCAGTCACCTAAGGCTCCTAGAAATCAAGGCAAGACATCCTTAAAAAGTAATGATCTGGTTGTTTT
>WEIT01025794.1:39575-115151 GCA_013389985.1 Dryoscopus gambensis | reverse complement strand
CTAAATCCAAAGAGTTTTCCAGTAACTTCAGAGACCTCCTGCATACCACAGCTTCCATAATCTGTTTGTGCTATTAAATCAACATAGTCTATATGTTGCATCTTTAATGACATTCATTGTGCGAGATACCTGAAGCAGGCAAAGCTGAGTCTGAGCCTTCCTCCTATTCCTGCCTAACCTTCACTACCACAACATAATCCACATACTTCCTGTTGAGCTGATTTTCTTTTGATTCACTCATATTTTAGGAAAACATTAGAGACCAGCTGCCAGAATTCCTAAATAATGACAATAGCAGTACTATGGAATAGAGGGAAGGGTGTCTCAGCTATGGTTTAGCTACACTGCAATGGGACTGACATGTTTTTCTGTTATAAATTCTTTATATACATGTCTGCTAATCACTAGAAGATGATTTGTTTCTATTTATTATCCTGACTTTAGGAGCTTAGGAAAAGCACTTGCCTTGCAGGTCTCTCATCTAGTATCTGAACAATCAGAATGCATGACTAATTCTCATTAAGCTCAAAGGCTTTAGCTGCAATTCCCCCACCTGTTCCCAAGTTTGAGATATTTAACTCTTCCAGCACAAGAGTGGTTGTTTACCTTTTCTGTATTTTAAATGCTAAGCTGCAACACGTCAGACTGTTCAAATGCCATTGTCTGCCTCTTTTCCCCCCTGCTCCCTATCCATTGTTCTCCTCACCTAGTAGAAGACAAAAAAAAAATTCAAGCAGAAGGATCTTGCATGTGAATGTGTCCTCTTTCAGAGAAGCCATGGTCTAATTTTCCCAATCAGACTTCTTAAAGATCTCACCTTCACCCTGAATATAGCTGTGACAAGTCAGTCAAGGTCCAGCGATTCCAATTAGAGAGGTTTTCTCACGAAGGTAAAGCATATTGCATTCCTGACAATACTGTATTACAGCAAAATTATTGTGAAAGGGTTTATCTTTAAAGAGGGCAGTAGTAGCTACAATCACCTTATTCAGTGCCTTAAAATTGTGACAAAGTAATGGATAGCACAAAATATCTGCCAAGCACAATCCTTTTCTCCTATCAGTGTTCCACAAAGCAGAACAATCACTTTCATGTGGTTTTACTCTTAAAAAAGAAGAAACTGGTAAATGGTGACACAGCTTCAGTAACAATTAGAATAATAATTTCCAATACTATTTGCACTCCTATATCTAGTTTTACCTTTTTTAAGACAAAAGATCAAATCTCATTTAATAGTAATAAACTATTAATTGATAAAATACTGACCATACATAGTAAGAGATCTCTAAAAATGGAAAAGAAAATTCAAATAGGGTTATATTTCATAGTTGGAGACAAAGGATTATGGAAATAGAGTAAGAAGCAGAGACTGTCTACACAATTATGTTCAGCATTCAGTTCCTTTACAGTACCATCTGCAGGCACAGGGTAACTTCCAAATGACAGGGTCACTAAAGGTACACCAGCTTTATATTACAGAACTTATTTATATTATATGTGCCAGTCATATGAGTATCAGATTGTTAATAACTGGGGAGGTGGGCAGAAAAATCAATCAGTTCTAAGTCTGTGAAACTTCTTAAAGAGTAAGAAATTCACACCACTTGACCTTAGGTGCAGAGTCCAGGTCTACATCATTGTCTCAAATGAGAAGTGATACTCCTTTAGAAAATATTCTCAATGTCACACACTACTTAAAGCTTAGCCCAGTTATAAAATGATATGGTGTTCCAGTCTGGTAACAGAAAATATACTGAATTCACTGGTATGATTAGTACTTTGCTGATATTTAATTTAGAGGTAGATCAAGATTTTCAATAATATCAGCAGATATACATATTATAAAGTGTTTTCTCTATTGCTACATAGGCAAAAAGTATTATTCTCTTAGGCTTTTAGTTCCTGCCTTTTCCTTACAAGCCTTTCTTTTTTTTAAGTAAGCCAAATAGAGTAAAAATAAGGAGGCAAAAATCTATGACTAACATTCACAAATTGATTGTTTCTGTTCTGTTCTATGTCCTACATGTGTCAGATCTTAACGATTCTTCAAAGCTTGCCAGCTCTATATCCTCTATTTCTATGGGTAACGTATATCATTTTCTTACCCATTTTTTAAAACGAAATACATATCATAACACATTTTCTCTCTTATTAACCTACTACTATTCACTGCTTTCTTTAAGCAACCTGCTGGGAGCTAAAGGTGATCTTATGAAGCTTGTGGATGAGGTGGGCTTATTGCAATGGAGTAATTGGAGGTGTATAAACAGATATGAGAAGAGGAAATGAAATATTTTCATTAAGACAGAAAAGAAATGTACTGTTGAATTTGAGATAAGAGTTTACCTGATGGTTATCTAAATTTGCTGTATCTGGATTAGGGATTTTTTTTCCTTATCTTTCCCATCTATATAACATATCATTTACCACAGTGTATTATTACATTACACCGGACTTAAAGTAAAGAGTATTCTTTGAGGTAATTTTCCTGTGTATGATGAATATGTAATAATTGCTTTTTAATAGGAATAATTGTGTGCCTGGTGTACAATTTCTGGAGATACTACTTATTTATTACTTTGTTATAAGTGCTCAGATGTGCATGGCGTGACAAGTGAAGGAATATCCCTTCTGGTAGGCAGCGACATTCACTTCTTTTCAACAGTGCTTTCTGAGGAAGCAAAGCTTTACAGCCTTAAAAGCTGCCTTTAATTCAATTTTTCTTGTGTACTAAAAGGGACAACTTTGGCAATGTATAATAGTGACATTAAATTCCAGAAGGAATAGGTAATGCTGACCCAACTAATTCATAGTTGTAGAGCTGTTATTCTGTTCACTCATAACTAAAAATATGCACAACTTCATCACTTGAAATATCTGCATATGCAGTCAGGACAGCTCTCCTCCCAGCACAAAACATTTGAAAGCATCGAATTCAAGATGAAAACTCACATCTTCCAGCTTCATAGTCCGTAACTACTCCCTGACTCACAGTGGTTCCCAAATAAATCACTCAGATCTTTGTTCCTATTTACTCCTGAAGGGAAGGAAAACCCCAGTGTGTCTTGGCTTTGTAGTCTACAGTGCTTTTCCATGTGTAGGCCTCAAAGCACTTTACAAGGGTGGTTAAGCTTTATTAGCTGGATTTTACAGTTGGTCTAGCTAAGTAAAGAGATTTTAAGCAATTTCCACAAGGCAGTGTCATCTACTGGATTAAACATGTGTCATGTAACTCAGAGTCCTGTTCCCAGCACTCTACCAGACTTCCTACACAACCTTTTGTAACTTAATTTTGCTTCTTTTCTTTCACCTTTAAAATGGACTAATCCACACCTCTTCTAGAGAAACAGAGGATATTGGTAAGAGAAAAGCTTCAGTCTGATTTGAGGATTTCATCTCTTTCAGGAAGAGACAGGATGACACAGAATAATAGAAGCACTATTTTCTCACTATGATTCCTGTACTTCAGATTTACTGAGAAAATTGGTTAGGACTTTATTAAAATTATTATAAACTATTCCACAAAACAATGTTAAAATATAACATTGGTTATATATAACTGGATATACTTGAAGTCTCTTAATTTGTGATGTGATCCAACAATTCAAGAGCTTCATAAATAATGTTCCTGCCTGATCCTAAGAACCTCTACAAACCAAAATAAAACAAACTAAAACTCATCAGAAATTATTTATTTGTCATAATAGTATAGTATACTAGTGACTACAGTATAGTCACAATACTATAGTAAGAGCTTTGAAGCTTGAGTCTAAGTACCTTTGTACCCCTAAAAAGGATGAATAGTATTACAACATCTGTAAAATATTTCAAGACAGCTGAATACCTATGACAAAAAACCCTCAAAATGCTGCTCTCACCTTGCAAAGATGCAAGAGAAAGCATAACCCCACATGGCACACAATCAGGCTATCAGATGCACGACTGGAAGGCACTCACTAAGAGTGATGTAATGATCAACAATGAAACACAGCAGGACTGCCCCCCACCAGCACGTGGCCATGTGATGGCTCAGCTCAGTGCACTGGCAGAACAGTGCCACAGCACCACTGAAAACACTTCTCTTGATCAGCTTCTTTAGAGCAAGTGAAGACAATTAAATCACCATCTATAGATGTCAGCCAGGTGTCACCTACCAGGCAAGATGAAGGCAATCTTTCCCATGAGATGCTGAAGTACTCCCTTCTTGACTGAAAGCCATTTCACAACCATTCTCACATTAAGTTCCCTGCATTAAAGAGGTTCCCTTGCAGAGTCTAGAGCGTAGAATGTCTCAATTCTAGTTAATATTAATTATAAATACAAAGAAAACCTCTCCCTTCTCCATATTACTTCTATATATATATATACACTCATATACTTGTATGTTACTCATATAAATGCCAGTTAAAAAAATCAAGACATGGAAATTAACTTTTTCACCAAGAGATTTTTTTTCTTCATAGCTTACTACTCTCATAAGGGTTTGAAAAAGTAATCAAAGCCACTATATTCTAACTGGTGCCAAATGGTATCTGCCTTTGAAATACTTGATTTTTTTCAGGTTTAGTCATTGATTCTGTTCTATTCTTTCTCCCCTTGCAGCTGCACCCCATAATTGTGTTGTAGAACACAAAGAACTTATCTGGCTAAACTGAGTTGTATATTCTGGAGACAGAGCAGTTATTTACTGCTCTCTACTCTACTAAGAGATATTGACAAAAAGCCTTTTATAATACACCTTACACCTGCAATCAAGACCCCACCTGGAGTACTGCATCCAGTTCTGAGGTCCCCAACATGAAAAGAACGCAGATCTTTGGGAATGGGTCCAGAGAAGGCCATGGAGATGAGCAGTAGGATGGAGCACCTCTCCTATGGAGACAAAGTTGGGTTTGTTCAGCCTGGAGAAGAGAAAGCTCCAGGGAGACCTTACTGCAGCTTTCTGTACTCAGTCAGGGACAGACATTTTAGCATAGCCTGGTACAACAGGAAAAGAGGTAACAGTTGTGAATAATAGAGGGTTCATCTAGATTAAATATAGAAAGGGTGGTAAAACACTCGCACAGGTTTTACCCTGAGGGGCTGTGGATGCCCCATCTCTGGAAATAGTCAAGAGTCAGGTTGGATGGGGCTCTGAGCAATGTGATCCAGCTGAAGATTTCTTTGCTCATGGCAGGGAGGGTGGATGAGATGACTTTTTAAAAGGCCTCTTCCTAGCCAAACTATTCTATATTTCTATGAATGCAACACAAAGCTACATTCCTTTTACTTGCTTTGAAAATGTCCTCAATGAAGCTGTGAAGCTGCCAACTGCCCTTTCTGGGAAACTTATTTTGCTCATGCAACACAGCTGCATCTCTTTCAAAGTGACCCATATTACAATCTCTAACAAGTTCTTCTGTATGCTGAGAGATGGGTTTTGTCAGTCCTTTGTGTTACTTTCAGGCATTTTTAAGTGCTTTTTCCAGCCTTTGTGGTATGAACTGACTTAACTCTGTGTCCTGGTTTGACAGGAAGGAAGTTTTTTAAGGAAGGTGTAGTCAAACCAATCATGGATTAGAAGTGAATATTGACATCTGGTGTGGCCACTAAGGAGATGTGTCACCTCTGAGAACATGGGGAGATAAAGGAAAGATTCACGGAGGTACTTCCTTTTGTGTTCCGGCCGGTGAAGAGAGAACATCTCCTCCCTCACCCAGCCCAAGGCCTGAAGGCCTGGGCCTTGGCCTGGGTGGGGGAGGGGCAGCCTGAAGTCACTCGGCCTGAGGAGAGAGGTAGGCCGGAGCCCAGAGAGAGAGAGGAGAGAGATGGAAGGGAATGGACTGAGCCAGCTTGCAGGATGGAAGGGTGGAGAGACGAGGAGATGGTTCTCTACCCCCCCTTCCCCCCCCCCCTTTCCAGAGAGAGAGACTGTGTCTGTCCGTGCCAGCCGAGGAGCGAAGCGGGGGAGCTTCCCGGCCTTGAGAGCCTTGGAGCTGACGGCACGACAGCAGCAGAGACTTTTTAACCCTTCTCTTCTTTGGGAACAGAAAGCTTTATGAAATATTAATCCTCCTGAGCAGTGAGAGTGAGAAGAGAGACAGCCTGGAATCCTGTGACGTTAGAGGAATTGACGAGAAGAATTTGGTGGGAGGAGATTGATGGAGTGGCTTTGGCTGGACTTTTCTTGTATGGCCATAGACTGAACAATCTGTCTTTAATACGTGAGACTGCATTAGGTGGATGCAGTGGTTGGATGCCGGATGAGGCGACCTGCTGCAGTGATGCTGATGCCAAGTGGACGAAGAAGGAGAGAGGATGAAGAGGGTGGGGTGAGTGCCCTCTGTCTTCGACGAAGAAGACCAGGAAGAGGGTGTGGTGGTGCCCCCTCTCTTCAGAGTAGAAGAAACCCTCGGCCCCAGGGGTTGTAAAATGGGGGGGACAGTTTTGTCCCAAAAAAGGAGCTTCTGGCACTTGGCAAAGCATCATTGAATCCTGAGGGCAGTCTTGGTCCATGGATTGGTGGTGAGAGCACCAGACATGGAAGGACACTATGGTTTGCAAGAGAGACTCCTCTCTTCTTAGATGGACTGAGAAATGATTATTTAAGTATTGTTAACCGAACAGGAAATCCAAGGTTTTGTCTAATTGTGGGAAGGGTGGAAGTTGGGAGGAGGAGGAATGTTTCTGAGAGTTTTCATGTTTCCTATGTGTTTCTTTCCTTTAATGTAGTTTATTAAAGTTTTTTTCTATTCCTAAGTCTGAGCCTGCTCTGCTCTGTTCCTGATCACATCTCACAACCATTATTAGTAAAAAATATATTTTCATGGGGCACTGGCATGGTGTCCAGTGTCTAACCATGACACTCTGTTTCTTTTAATATCCTATAAAGTGGCAAGAAACACGGAGAGGAAAAAAAGGAAGCTATTCCTCACACCTTTCATTTCTAATGGGAAGCCATCTATGATGCTTGCACTGAGTATTTCTAGTGCTATATGCAAAAAGTCACTGGTGACACTCTTCAGCACTCTGTGGGGCCCCTTTTCCATCTCTCTTTGCATACTGTGTAATCACTGTCTTTCTGAAAGAACATCTGCTGGTACCTCCACATCAAAAGCTGCTTATCCTCTTGTAGTTCTCTCATTTGAGAGTACCCCATATGATGTTGACAATCTACTTTTTAATGTCCTCTCTGATCTCTTTCCTCAAGGTCTCCCATAACTCATTGTATTTGACCCACTCCTCTCTTCTGTTGTAATCTTCCTTTATCTGCCCTCTTCAATCATGTGTGTTTTGTTTCATGTGAATGTGGCTTTTCTCTATAGCCTGTTACCTACAATTTCCACTTTGCGTTAAGCATTGCTTTCTTTGATTTGTCATTCAAACTTTATGTTCCTTCAGCCAGAGCTTAAAGTCTCATCTGGAACTGGAGACCAAATTCTCTCATCATTGTGGAGACATGTTTTGCTGTTGTGAGGTTTGACAGTTTTTCTGCTGTGTAAGACATTAAAATGCACACACTGCTGCACTTGCATCATAATCAAGATCTTGAAGGCAGTAAGCACTCTTTTTTTACTTCAAAAAAAGAGTCACAATCTATTAAATCCAAAGCAGGTAATCTGTTCACATATTTGACACCAGTGATAGAAATAACTAATCCATTAACTGAATTATTTAGTTAAATGCTTTGATTTGTGCTGTGTTTTCATTATAAGAAGGATTAATAATCCACTGATACTTTCATTTAACATAACATTCTCTTGTCATTTATTATAATCCTATTTCTTCAGCAATTCACCCAGTAATTTTGATTTGCTTTGGGCTAGTTCTTTGCAATTTTCCTGTGATTTTCATCAGACAGGCAGGCCTTCCTTTTCCCATTTACAACAAAAAAAAAAACTTAACTAAGACATCTGCTATGTAGAAGGTGCTGCTCTGACCCTTCAGCATTTAACTAAACTTAGGTGTTGGCTCAAAGGCAGGTCTGCATTAGAATCACAAACCAGACGTAGTTGATTCTGTATTTCAAAAAAGAAAAACAGTTATAGGTTGGTCTCTGCATCTATCACTGGGAGAAATGGACCTTGGAGGGTTTGGTTGAGGTTTGTTGGTCACTAACAAGTATTTGTTCAAAACTATGATTTTTTTTTTTGTCTCAGTACCAATAAATAATCTGATTTCAAACCCATTTTTTTCACCTGGCAACAAAGCTAAAATAAATTGCATTGTTACTATATTCACTTGGATTCTATCCAAAGTGGGAATCGTCAGCATTATGAGAAAGGATACCTATTTCTTCTGATTTTCATTTACTAATGAGTGCCTTGCTTAGATTGTATGAGAAATTTTGTATGCTCTTTTAAAACTGAGATCTTATTAATCATGATTTAAAACAACATCAGGAAAATCCCAGATAAATCCCAGAATCTTTAAACAACTCTAAGAGGAATTTATTATTAAAAAAAATCGCTTGGCAAACTGCTGTAAGGGAGGTTCACCTACTGTTTTCAAATCACGTGTGCTTACAGCTATCTGTTAATCACCTGCCAGCCATCTAAATTTTCATGAGAGCTGTCCAGCAGTGCAATTTCTCATCATGCACATCTAATGATAACTCTATATAAGTGAGAAAGAGTCAAAATTTAATTCCATTATACACGTTGTCCCATGGTTGCCTGCTATCCTGTAGTTACATGATCAACAGATGTCTTCTCACAATACCAAAAAACACACCCACAAACCCCCACAATCTATAGAGCATATACCTCCTTTATAAACCATGGAATAGTTAGGGAAAGAGGAGCTTTCGTGGAAGTCATAATGTTTCCTTAAATGCAAACTATTCCAACAGCCTCTTCTTCAAAAGCTCCTGAGCTGCCAGCCATGGCAGTGTACAGCTTGTCTGTCTGGGATCACGTGAACACGCCCCCAAACACATCCTCAGTGTTGTTAAGGGTCATTACCTGTGACATTTGAATGAGGAAGCTATTCAGCACCCCTGTCACCCTTGAAACATCCTTTTCATCTAAGATTAGAGCTAAATCCTGGTGAAGTCAAAGGAATAGTTCAGGAATTCAGTAGGAATTTGATCTGCATGGTTAGGATTCATAAAGACCCATGCCCAATGCCTGAAGAAATCTCCTTGCAGTTTGTCCAGCTGCCTTATGTCAACCTCCTATTTCCTCCATCATATAAGACATTAGAGGAAGGAGAGTAGGGATAGGTTTCTTGCCTTTACTCAGCAAACAAGTCCATGCAAGGGGGTATGAAGGAGAAAGCAACGCTCCAAATGTTATTTTGGAATGCTCTGCCTTTCTCTTATGCACAAGATTTCTCCCTTCTCCAGCAACACTCCACACTTGAGAGCAGAGCCAGACTGTCTAAGTGAGCAGGCTTACTGTAACTCCACAATAAATCCCCACATTTCCCTCTTTCTGGCTTTACCAGGTAAATTGCATTCTCTGACTGCTTTTACCTGAGTATATTTAGATATTTTGCAAAAAATATTGCAAAACCAGCTGTCTGCACTTCTGATTCACGAAATGAATGACTAAATGTCTCTCTTCCCACATGTTTCACATGCCTTTTAAATTAATTTGTTTGATCTCTCATTTTGCATAGCAACTTTCTTCGTGAGAAAAGGATATTTTCACTTGATTTGGGAAGAAATAGTTCAGAGGTCAATCCTTGCACATACAGCTAATAACTATAAAATCTCGAAGTATTAACAGAGAGCTGATTTACTTTGGACAATAAAGCTTTTTTTTTCATTATTATTCAGCCCTTAATATATAAAACAGTACAATGCTCACAGTTATTACTGGGACAAAGGTGGCAAGGCACTGCACATTTGGAAATGGCACAGAACAGAGAAACAAAAGGAAATTTTGTGAAAATGAGAGAGAAAAACCCACTTCTTTAAAAACTGGGAGAGCAACCCCTCCCTGAATTTCTTGTGTATTTATTACCCTATATGATAAGGAAAATAGGCAGAGCAGTGATGATACATATGTGAATGTAATGTATGGGAGGGGAGCTACACCACAGGACTCATCTCCTCTCCCCGTTACAGTCAAGGAAGAAAAGAAAACAGGGTGGGGGAGAAGATGGCTGTTCAACACTGTAGCTGCTGCTACATCTCATTTCTATTAATTTCTTTGAAGCAATATCTGCAAATACATCTATTTGTATGCCTATTACTCATGTCTTCTTACTCATTTATCCTTAGCTGTATTCCTAAATTTGCATGTTGTATATTAAATTTAGATTAATTCCTTTAAATATCTCAGTATAGGTATTTCTTTAGTTGTAAATAATGTTGTAGTAATGTTTAATTCCATTCTAACTTCTTTCCCCTTCAAAAAGGCTCTTCAAATCAACCTAAAAAGGTATTGGCCATTATTTATTCCTAAGAAGCCAAATAATATAGTACTCAAGTTAAAAGACAAAAAAAACCCCCAAAAAACCACAGCAAGCCATCTCCACCCCCTTCTCCTCTTCCTCTCCTTTGTCAAAGCCCCAGACTTGTACCAAGGCAGTAAATCCACAATAACAGCTGGTATCCCACACTGCTGGGTGGATGCAGGAACCCTGCCTGCCATGAATGTCAAATATCAATTAGGTCTACACAGGAGTTGAGGACCATATGCTACAAGGTTCAGATCTGGCAAATTTAAAACCACCACCTATGTATGAAATTAAATCAGTTCCTCTACATCTTCACACTTAAAGTGAATGCCCACAACTGAGAAAGCATTGGATGAATCCCTAAGCCCAGTCTGCTTCTGATTTTTCTTTCGCAGAAGGAACTGAGAAGAAAGAAAATCAGGGTTATAATTTTCATACAAAAGAAAGCAGGAAAACAGAAAAAGAAGCTCAAATCCTTTGACTGTATTTCCAATAGAGCTATTTCTTAATAATATCAACAGTAGTAACTAAAATTTTGCTCTATAGTATACACCCACAGGGGATTCATATTTGTAATTAAATATCAACACTATGAAAGAAATACATTCCAAATAAAGACCACTATCTAGGGAAGAAAAAGTAGGCATTATTTATTTCTGAAAATTTTCCTCCGAAATCTGTTATCATTGACAGCAGAACTATGGAACAGCTTGTGCAGACAGACCCTGAGAGCTGAACCTGCAGCCCTTGAAATCTTGCTGGTGACACCGAGCACTTTAAGCGTAGCAGGATGTGAAAGTGGATCCGTGTTCGAGGGAAGCCAGGGCTGCAGTGTGGAACTTGGCCTGTAGCTGCTAAACAGCAAATATTTGGCTGTTCAGGATTAAGAAGAAATTATTCCCACTCATCCAAAAGCATGCAGAGATGGGCAAGAAAACAAGACAAGAATTTTTGCCTTTTTTTTTTTTTCCTCCTTAAACCTGAAACACTTCTCATTTTACACTGTCCTGGTGGGTAACTGATTTTGGTTAAACTAGCTTTGCATGAACTCAAAGGTAACATTTAGCCTTTCCCCTTTAGCCAGCTATCCTTACCCTGCACTACTCTACAGCTGCAGAGTCCATCTGCATTTCTAGGATATTCAGATTTGATTCCAGCACTACTATTACATTTTCTGGTCCATACTTATTTTTGTCTTCTAGCAAGGTATAATATAATTTGAATTTTCCCATTGGTTTACACAATGGGCAACCCTATCACAAGGATCAGAGCGAAAGTATTTACTCTGAATACTTAGAGACAAGAGCTTAACAAACCATCTTTCACTTCCTCATGACAATTCCTATTGCTTGAGGGAGGTGGGGTACACTAAGGACTATTTTCATGGGTCTTTTAAGGCAACATCTCTGTTTATATGTCTTCAAATTTGCTGTAAGAGATAAGATTGTTTTCAGCTAGGCTCATGTTTTATCTTTTATGCTTAATCTTTTCTGACTAAGGATTTTTCTCTGTTTACATCTAAGGAAGTGTTTCTTCTGCCAGTCAAGTGGAAAGATATACAAGTAAAACCTGCACTTCATGTGAAACACAGTGGCAAACCCTATAAACCCTGACTCTCCAGTTAGGGCCCCTATCCTACACGGAAGGCTACGTTCTGTTTGCAAACCTGAACATGAAACCTCTGAACACAAATAACTGGCTAGGCTTGTGTTCCAGACCTTTCAAATTCAGAATGGTGAACTTGAAATTGTGTTTCTGGCAATCTCAGGAAGCTGCATGTGCACAGAGATGTCATTGCTGAAATGCACAACTCCACTTTTGTACCCTGATTTGCAGGCACTGCTGAAATACACAAGTTTCTGTATTTCAGTACTGAAATTCATGACAGTTGCAGATGAATTTTCTAAAAGATCCTGTCATTGATGGAGGGAATGTCTTCTCAAGCCATAGACACAAAATCTACAAAGTTTTGTCGATCAGAGACTGAAGGAGGCTTTGGGGGCTTTAGGAATACATATGAGAACAGAGTCAAGCTATAGCTTAAAAATACTCAACAAAAATTCAATAACGCCACACGGTGTCTTTCAGGGTTCCTTTGTTTCAGAATATTGCAAGATGTACTGCAGAAATTATCCATGAGCATCCTTAGGTGCAGAGGTGAATCCTCTTTCAACTGAGCACAGATAAGCCTCTGAGACTCTCCAAACCTTCAAGGCGATGTAGTGGTCAATATAGGCAGGCCCTACTGGAAAATTTGGACATGTTATTGGAGCAAGCAGAAGCAGAGGAACAAAAGGACACATAGAATGGATGGTGAGGAGAAGAAGGAAGGAGAATTATTATGCTGAATGTAACAGTGTATGCACAGGTAAGAGCAGTCTCGCTCCAGGTGTGCCTCCTTTGCAGTGGGTGTTAAGGGAAAAGGAAAGCATCATGTACTTAATGGAAAGTGCTGTTTCCTATCACATCAAATGTGAAATTATGTGAGCACACTAATGAAAACATTTTGTCATACATGTACTTCCAATCAGTGTGTGCATGACTGTCTCTTAGAAACAGACTAAAGTAATGCAAACACCAGCGAAGGGCGTTGCTTGGGAACAGGGACACTCATTCAGCATATCTTAATAGAAATTTGATTTTTTTCCCCAGAGTGGCACAGATATTTGACATTTCAGAAAACAAGCATGCACATTTATGCTAAAAATATGTTCTGTACTCTTAAATATTAAAATATTTTATAAAACTTAAATACTAATGATCTAAATCAATCAAAAGCCTTATCACATTTAAAAATTCCTTTTTAGACAGAAGAATAAATACCACTGGGTAATTATTAGGTAACTCTCTTCCCATTGGATGCTGAAACGTACAGAAACGCCAACATGCATTTGAGGACTCACAGAATAGCAGAGTCTTTTGAAACAATAGCAGAGCATTCTGAAAAGGACAGTTTGAATACTTTAAAACACAACAGCCTTCCATTTTCATTGCTGCAAGAATTTACAGTGTTCACAGCAGCACTTTTTCTGAATCTACAAGCTGCCATAAATCAATCACAAATACTATGTTCAATAGCAGGCACACAGGACTTAGGAGGTGCATATGTTTATATTTACAGGGACAGTAAAGGACATTTCAGGTACTCAAGTACCATTAGAAATTCCTCCCAGCGTGTAGGAAGTTATCCATCAGCAAAAGGGTTGATTTCCTTCATCATTCTTTGAACTACAGAATAGCTTATACTTACTGAAAGCATGTCCTATGCATGCTGTAGCTTTACTCCTTATTCTGTTTTACAGTGAGTATCAGGAATTGCTCTAGTAAACTTAGAGTAATATCAACCTACATGCATATATCTGCCTTGGCTTTGGCTGTTTTCCAGCTAGAAAACAGAGAAATAGCTTGGAGAAATAGCAGCAAGCCAGCATAAACCCTTCCATTTAATGAGAACTAAGGCGACAAGAAACACCACCTCCCCATGTTTAACAACAAACCATAGTTTTTTAAACGCTCCTATTTTCAACAGCTTTCCAAGACTGACACCAGGGAAAGAGAATTTTCTTCATTAAAATAACAGGTACTGTGGGGAAAAAGGAAAACAGAAAAGGAAGAAAATGGATCCAAGAACGGGTTGACGTTATTCAGTTGTTACCACCTTTCCATGATGTTCCAGTACGTTTTCCATGGTTCTGCAGAGTCACTTCTATGACAAGGCTTACCACAGTACTAACTTCACCATTTGCATCATGGAAATAAAATATACTGTGACTGACCTTTGCTTCTGATTACATTATTTAACTCAACATTGGTGATTACAAATGGTGGTATTTTACATGAAACAGAATATTTTGGAACTCTCTTCCAAAATCCCCATTGAGACCTCAGTGTAAGAAGAAATCTGCCACTTAAGTATGCAACTTTCTCTGTCATGATAGAATCTCTCACTTTGCACTGAGCAAATTAAATCACTTGAGAATGCTACAAAAGACAGAAAACTTTAAACTAAATGCCATTCATAATGCTACACAGCAGAGAGAATGGTGTGTTCCCTTTGATACAGGAAAACATATTTATGGCATTACCTATCATTAAATGGAAGAAACTGTCAGATACATTTTTGTCAGGATGGTGTCTCTTTTCCAGAGTTAGAACGTGCTGTTCAAATAACATGACACACATATCAGGAATTTAAATTGATTTTCTGTTTGTGTGCCCCATATTAGCTAGCTAAATAAAGTTCTACCTCACTATTTTTCAGGGCCACCAGATACAGGAGCTATCACACAACTCTCCAAGCTTCTTCTGCTTCTCTGCCCAGCAAAAAAACCCCCCAACATTATATATATGTGTACATGGGGGTGTGCGTGTGTATATATATTTAGGCGCACCTACTACTAAAGAAGACATACATATGCCTATTACTAAACTGAAGTGCAAAGTGGTTTGAGCTTTTATTTTCATACAAGCACCATTTCCATTCAACCTTGGTCTTTGCACTGTGGCTTTTTCAGATGAGTAAAATAACTTGTTCCATATGGACCTACGTGTTAGATTCTCACTAGATCAACCACACAATTATCACACACTTTTTCCTGCTCCTTTGCATTGGTTGGGAGCTCCTTTGCTGGTGGTAACTCCTTTTCTGGGAGTTACTATAGTTACAAATCATTATCTGCAAGTCAAATAATGAATAAAATAATGACTTCTATTAACTTGACCAAGACTAGGTTGCAGTTGAACAGTATCACCACTGAGTCTAACTCCATCAGCTGCAGTAAACACAAATGGGAATTGTGACTACCTGTGACCTGGGATTGCAGCTCCTTTCAACAGTCCACAAATTTTAGCTTGCTACGATTGCCCACTTTTTTTGCCCAAACAATTTCGAGTAATACATGGACTGTGCCCCATCACTATATTAATTCTTCTTCTTTCCCCCATAATGTTAGGATTTTCTATATATTGTGTTTCCTAGGAGCCTGCAAATGCCCAGAGCCCATAAAATCCCCTGGCAAAGGCAGGCTATGCATGGCGCATTTCCTCTCTACATTTTTGTGAAGGTCACAGCTGAGGAAGCTCAGATTCTCCAATTCCACCCAGCCATGCCAATCCATATTTGTTTTAGCCAACCAGGAAACCAGAGGCAGCTTGGAGAGTCTTGACATTTTAGCCAAGTTTCATAGATACTTCTACCACATACTGTGTTCCTCACAGTGAATGCTGGGAAGCCATTTCTTGGGGGAAAATACACCTAAAGTCATAGATTCTAATGTTTACAGGATAGAGTTATGTCTTTGGACATTCATATACTGCTGTCAGGGACTGAAAATAGTTCATGCCTGAAACATTGATATAAAGTTTAAAGAAGCTACAACCACAGAAACCTCTCTGAAGAACTTTGGACTGGAAGTCAAACTACTGAGATTAGATAAAGGGAAAACCCATTCTTTCATCAACCTCAGGCCTGAGGAGAAATAAACAAGTAAACAAAGAAAAGAATGTGAGCCAGACCCAGCAGCTGTGCTAAGATTCTTCCCTGGCTAAGTTTGGGCTGGAGGAGAGCACAGCTCCCAGAAGTCAGGTTTACACAGACTACCCACTGAAATGAGGCCAGGGGGAGGAAGTTTCGGGTATAACCTCTGGTGAGAGGCAATAAACACCCATCCTCTGATTACACACACTGGCCCAGCTGTGGGACCCCCAACTCCACAGGCCACATCCACGTGAGAGGCTTTGCCCCACAGGACTGCAGGAGATGCAACAGACCCAGAGGCTGCTGTAAGAGACTGTCCCCTCCCCAGGGGGACATGCCCAGACACACCTGCCTGGCCTGAGCATATATACCCATGGGATTCTATGTTTTTCGGGGCGACCTTCCCCACCAAGAAGACCAGCTGGAGAGGATCAGTGGAACATTGTTGAGATCCATAGAGTGGTGATATTTTCCTTATTCTGTCCTTGTCACTCTCTTCTGTCCACCCCACCTATTTTCTACTTCTTTCTTTCTTTCTCTCTCTCATATCTACCATCAAATAAAACCCTTACTATTGACTGGCATATGGTCTCGTTTGCACCTTAATTCAGGCAGAGGAATTTCCAAAGAACCTTACTAATAATTGGATAATAACAACTGCACAGAAAAGTTTAGTCGTATATACTTAGAGGAGTTATGTATTTTAAGCAGTTGAACCTGTTCATTGACTGAAACTTTTTAGAGCAACCTTCTCTAGAAATAAATGCATAGTATTCCTTCAAACCAAGTTGCCAAATTATGCATTTACTAAAATATGATGCAGATGGTTTTTTTTGTAGAAGAGAGAAAAAAAAAATGAGACCAGAAATTGGGGGGCAGAAATTACACACAGAACCCATGGTCTTGCACAAAGGAGTTCAATTAAATATTCAAATTGGTGCCATGCAAATATAAATGTACATTTTTCCTCCCATATGTTGATTTTCTACCAAAACTTTAAAAAGAATGAGCATATACATACTCACACATACTAGAAGAGATTGAATACAACAGAAGTACTGCTTAGTGATAGATGACAGATTAGTTAACTCAACCATGTATCAATTTGGTGAAAACCAATTAAGAAAAACTCATTTACAGATTGTTTGCTCTTCACACATAAACAGCAATTTGATGCCAACTGTATTATACTCAGAACATACTTCCAGACTACATTTTGCCACAATTTTTCAAGTTTCAATTTTGAAACTGAAAGTAGAGTTACTGGAAATTAATATAAAAGGGACTCACATAATAAAACATTAGTACAGAGTCATAATTCAAACACATTCTTCACTGAGTGAACAGGACTTTAGCTCTATTACCATTTATAAACTTTAAGCTGTTAAAGCCAGTGCTTGAAGAGAGAAAGCAACCTAATGAGAAAAGCTTCTAACCCCAAAACATTTCTAACTGATGTACTAATATCTTCCTTTCCGAACAATAACACTTTAGAAGTTCTCAGCCCCATGATTCAGTTTTTCCCTCCCATAAATAACTACAATAGCCACAGTGAGCCAGCTTCAAGTGTATGTGAGCCAGAAGTAAAAATAGCCCCAAAATGAAGGACACCTCTCACCATGAATGACAGTTAAAAAGTTTGCCCAAAAGTCATTTGGATTTCTAAGCAATCTGCCAGGGGTTAAAACTTATCTTTTGTAGCTACATGCACATGTGCTGCGATTTGGCAGGGATTGTATTTGTTTCAGTGTAGCCTAGCCCTGAAAGTGTTAACTTCTAAATTTAAATTATGCTCCTAAGTACTACACATGTACAGTGAGCAAGGAGCAAACATCAGCAATAACATGACACGGACTTGCTGATTTTTCTCCAGGAATGATGGAAGCTCAGGTGTATCACTTATCAAATCTGACTACAGGGGAAATCTACTAAAGGTACATTATGTTATACAAGGTTTTTTAATTAAAAAACAAAACAAAACAACAAAAAACCCATCAAAACCCACAAAAAATTAAACAACAAACCACCACCAAAACACCACTTCCACATGAAATATTCACTAGTCATACATATTGTATATGGTTAATCTTGCAGTCTGAAAAGACCCATGCCTGCATTTCAGATGATTAACCTTCTAGGCTTTGATGCCTATTACATACCAATATCTACACACTAAAATAACAAAGAAGTGCGAGGAGAGGCATATCTGTGCTGATATGAATGCTTTCCAGAATTCTCTTCTTATGCTCAAGGCTAAATAGACACCACTCATGCCAAAAGGATCATCCCAGAGTGTGAGAAGAGATCAAACTGTAATTGGTCTCCTATAATTTTTTGTTAGTATTACAAAGAAAGCAGAGAGAATAACCTTATTAAGTTTTCTGCATTGCTGTTAAGATTTTTGGAGGTTCTAGGAGTTTCCCATGAAGTAATATAGCAAATCAGGAAGAAAAAGGAGGATGGAGGAGAAGCAGCTCTGTAAGGTCCTCCTTACATAAAAATAAGTCACTAAAGAATATGAAAAAAATTAAAATAAAAATGTTAGCTTATATAATCATTATGTAATAGTCTCCTGTTACTAAAAATATAATTACTTCAGGTCAGCATATTTCTTAATAATTAAGGGGCCTTGCTGTAACTCCTCTATCTCATTAGTGCACATATTTAAGTTTGTCCCAGAATAACATCCTTTGCCATTCAAAATCAACAAGACTGAGCTTGCTTTCCTTACCCTGGCAAGGTCTGAAACAGCAAGTTACACACTCTTGTAAAGGGCAGATCCTTCAAGATACAAGATTATGGTCCTTCACAGGCATAAACTGAACACTGAACCTCAGGCAACCCCCAGCAATCCACGCGCTTTTAGCAACGGCTTAACGTTAACACACCATCAGTTTGATATTCAGGATGTTGCTTATTTCCATAAGGTTTTGTTAAACTAAGCGCTAAACACGAAATCCCTGTGAATGTATAAGTATTTGCAAAGATATTTTCCAATGATTAATTAATGTGAATTGGTGCATAAAGATACTCAATTCAAATCCAAATTTCAGGGCAGTGGCAACCTGACAAGTTGTATTTCACAAAACCTGAGACACTTTTCTGAAATGGATTCGAAAGGTTGACATGAATCTTATCCCAAACATATCAAAGCAATTTAAACATGAAAGTGTACAACTGCAACAGAGAGAACTTCAAAAACTAGGATGGAATTAAATACAAATCTTTCATTTCTAATTGCAGAACTCATTTCTTTAAATTAGCTTTCCCTAAATAATTCTTTCTCTCAAACAAAAATAACAAGCCTGCTGAACTCTACTGACAAAGTTGCTACATCGAGGGGAAGAAAAAAAAAGTAGACAGGGGAAAAGGAAAAAAGCTTATTTGGAAGTGTGAGAGACTGTACCTATAACTACATTTTAAATTATTTTAGAGGTACCTATACATCAGAGCAGAGGTAGTTATATAACCCCAAGACATTTAGGAGCCTATTAAAAGTGTGTATTGTTAATTGCATCCTTCTTATTTATAAAGAACTTTGAACTATGGGTTTGTGTCTCAAATCCCTTTCTCCCCCTTCACATTTTAAGGAGCCCAGCAATTAGGTTAATAGTCAAGCTCCCTGGGGATAAAAACATCAGGAACTACCTATGTTCCTGTGGTACAGTATTACTGTGTTTGAGATACACTTGGTAATGAGAAAAATAAATACCAGAGGCATACAATTATTTCTGTAATGTAACATGCATTTTTCTAAACCCCCTAATAAGTAGATTAATTTAGATCTCATAAAAGAGATAGAGATGGGCCACTGAGTTTAAAAATCAAATACCATGAAAGCCTTTTAATACAAGATTTTATCAGATATGATCAATATAAGCATCTGCAAACTGAATCTTATCATTCTTATTCACATTTCTTTTCTCGCCACTTAGCATCATCAGATACAATAACGTAGAGAATGAGTCAGCACAAACGGACCAAATTTTACCAGATGTTTTGTGATGCTTGCTCTAAAACAAGGCTCTAGCATGACTTGCAGTAAAATGTAAAAACTAATACAAACAAAAAAATCCAACCCCAAATGACAAACATGTCCCTACACAAGGAAATTAATCACACCATCCATAATTAGTAATTGTTGCGGTGCACGTGGCCAGAGCCACTCACCAAAGGCTGGTGGTCAAACACCCAGAGCATCGAGGTTTAACACCCAGTCATGGTGAGCCCAGGGTGAGCTCCCAAGATCCCCCAGGAACTTAGTTTACATAGCTCTTAGTTATTGGTTCCAGTTTTCCCCACCCCAAGTTATGTAATCCCTCATGTTTATGTATGTTCCTCATTGATTAGTCATATCTTCTAGAAAATTCTACGGTATTTGATGCCTCATAGGTTGTTTCAAATCAAACCCTGCCCTGAGTTGTCCCATTGATTGTATTCTCTTTGTAACCTCCTACTGACGCTTATCCCATTGGTTGCTACCCTTCACTCTGCCTTTCTCCACCCCCATATAAAAAGCCTGTCAACTGTCATTTTTGGCTCTCTGCCTCTGACCCTATGATGGAGAATAAAAGTTTGGAATCCATGCAGGGAGTCCCTCCTTCTTCCCTTGCCTTTGCCCTCACTACCTTATCATTGGCTTGCAGCCTGCTCCTCGCAGGGAGCCAGCGGAGTCTGCCCCGCTGCAGCTTGGTGTACTACAGACACCTCTGTAGTTTAGACACTATGCAGCCCCCGGGCAGCTGCTCGTCAGTGTCAAGTAATGGCACTTCACTAGAAAGACTAGAATACTTCCACCTGTACCTAGCAAAAGCAAAGTCCCCAATTTACAAAAATCTGGAAGATGATTTAATTCTGAACCTGCGTGTGTCTGGATAACTCCTAGCATAGCTGAAAATCTGGTGACTCAGAGAGTAAGGCAAAGCCAGGAAAGCATAAAATCAAGTATCAGCAGTGGTTATTGAGCAGTTCTGTACTCTCAGCTTATGAAAGCTGGTCTAGAGAAGTCAAACTGTAACTATACAAAGTATTTAGTTTATAAATACACTCTGTTAATGAAAGCAATAGCAGTCATAGTTGAACAATCTCCTGGTGAGAGCAGTGCAGCACACTAAACTTTCGGCTATTAATGCACTGTTTTGTAGTTTAAGGCCCCCAAACGAAGTGCTCTGCACAATGTTTGGATATCAAGCCTGGTGCCACCCTGTACCCTGGCAGAGATTCCATAGTGCCTTCATACCCAACACACACCACAGAGTTTCTAGGGGCAGAACAATCCAAATTTAGCAGAGCTACCAAAAAGTTTCCTTGATTATTTCCAAATTACTCTGGTCCTTAGAAATGGGGATGGAACCGAACATAAATTGAATGCATCTAACAGCAGCACCCTGTATGCATTTAACTATTGCAACTATTCATAGTCTTTGTTATTGTAAGCAATATCCTTTCACCACTGAAACTGAGAATATAATTTGTAGGTAAGAGAGTCTTGCTTTGAGTCCACAATGAGAACACCATGTGGCAAGGGTTCAGCTATTAGTTTCACATTCATTTTAAGTCTATGAAATGCAGTTAATTCATTAAAATGCAATTATGTAATGCAAATTCAGAGAGAGTAAAATATCTTCTTTTTAGTTCATTTCCATGTTAAATTAAAGATGTTAACCTCTCTATTATGCATATCTTTATTGCCAATAAAAAAAAAAATCCCAATCAAAAGAAGTTGCTAAAAACATTAGACATTGAAGAATTTCTTTCTGCTGATTTAAGGACAACTCCCTACCTTTGATTTGAACTTATACTAGCTCTGGAAACCACTCATCTAAGTCTTTTTGTGTTCCTAAAAATGATATTATCAGGAAGTGTAAGGTGAGGGTAGGGGAAACTTTAAGTGTTTTTGTGGAGAAATAAACACTATAAATTATCATTGGCTAAATCTACCCAGGCTCATATTTTTTATATGTAACATCTGTACCTCTATGCAAGTTCAACATACCTAAATCATCATCATGGTTAAACCTCACACCTCCAAAACTGCCCGTCAGTGCCTGGGCTCAGCTTACCAGCAGTGGTTACACAGAGCCAACTCCTCTTACACATTCACACAGCCAGGACTGGACCAAGCTATGGATTCATTTACAGCCTGTTGGAGAAAGCCCCTGGGCCATGGCCTCTTCCAGAGAGGTTCCAGCCAGGTCACACATCACTGCTCACAGACCGAGGCTGGGATATCCCCAACAACCCTGAACTCCAGCACTCACCTCAGACTCCAGCAGTGCCTCAGGTGCTGTAGTGGCTTCAGAGTGGAAAGGGATTAGCCAGTCCTACCACAAAAAGCAATGCTCAAAGTGTCAAAGTTCAGAAGTCTGCACGCACCCAGATTGTGTTTAACGAGTATCAGACCCCTCCCCACCAATCCCTTACACAAATACCCCTCATGTTTAACGAGTATCAGACCCCTCCCCACCAACCCCTTACACAAATACCCCTCATGCAGCACAGCTGGGAGAGGCACGGAGCCTTAATGATCAGCTGGCTCCTTTGAGGGTGGCCACAGTTAACAAGTCTTTTCCAGCTGTATTCAGTAACTTTTTGGCATGGAAACAGGACTCTTTTAACGATGCCAAGCATATGTTCCAGTTAACTGCTTGATTTTTTACCTATGTATGTGTATTAGTAGTATTTTCTTTCCAATGCAAGTGTAACATCAGATGGTATTTAGTGTTAGTTCAGTATTACTGAATACTCAGTATTGAGTATTTAGTTCAATTTCATTAGCAAACACTGAATAAGATTATAATTTTAAAAGTATGATGCTAATAGCATATTCCAGCATCATTCTACTACAGTTTACTCCAAACAGGCAATCACATACAGTAACCTCCAAAATATCGTTTCATATGTTAGTTCAAACCAAATACTTGCTCAAAACAAAAAGCCAAACCTCAACAAACCCAAGAAAAAACACACAAGTATTTTTAAATTGTTGTTTATTTTTTCTACATTTTCTACTTTCAAGTACACGCATAATCTATCACTATCAGTAGGATCTTAAGAGATTCATTATGGTAAAGAAGTTATTCAAACTCACAAAAAAGAATCCAAACCAATTTCCAGGACAATGTCAGCCAAATTTTGCTGGTTTTGGTCACTTGACTACCAGGAATACTTACAAAAATATGCAGGTACTTATTCGGACCTTCATTTCAGTGGGTAAGAACTGCAGAGAAGTAGAAGTCTGTGAATATACCTCTGCTTAATCAGGTGTCAGCGTGGCCCTTCTGCTTCTGGTTTTGCCTGTGCTTCAAAACTGGGCAGTGACAGCTATTTTCAACAGGATGCTAAATCTAAGTGGTTATATTTGTGTTAACAAAACAACTTTGCCAGCAACGCTGAAGCATGGTGAGCATGTTGCTGTACCCTGCATTGTGCACAGCTGGCAGTGTTTTGTAATCACGGTAGACGTTCAGAGAATGTGCAGTGTAGGAACTGTCTTCCAGTTTGCACATTCCTTATGAACCCCATATCCTGCTCCACAAATAAAACACACCAAAAGAACAGGAAAAAAAAAGTAAATAAAGGAAGTTCTGGAATAAAAGAACAGTGTTGAGGAAGTGAAAGCAAACCATTATTTTTTTGTAATAAAAAAAAGTAGCACAGAAACCATTCTAACAATACTTTAAATTTACTTCTGGATGGCAGTTAAAATCCTGTGATTTGCTTTGCTATTTTAATCCTAAGCTTTCATCTCTGGGAGCAACACAGGACAAAGTATAGATATGAGCTTATTAAAGTTCAAGTCATTGTTGAAAGCAAGTACCTGCTGAGCACAAGCTGGTGCAAGAACTCTTTAAATTGTTTACAAAAAATACTCGTACCTGACCGAGAAAAAAAAAAAGACTGGAAACAAAACTGACTCCCAGTTTATTTTCAAATGTTTCTACTCTCTTTTCTAGGAAAAATTAGTTTGCAAAACTGGCTGAGAACAAACGTGCAACAGCCGCATTCTCTCACATCAATGGAGTTGCACAGTTCTGGGAGTGTGGAACTGGCAGTAGAAATTGCCTTCTAGTAACTCAAGTTATTTCTAGCTACAAACAAAGCCAGAGGGAGATTTGTCCCTTTTCAACTGTCAGTGTGTCTGTCCTTCAGTTGGGAATAAGAGTCCATTAGGTTATCTGTATCGTGGATTCCTTTCATATGAGAAATGTTTTAAGAGACATTCTCATGTCATGTTTAAATAGTGCTTCTTAGGTTTACAGCACCCATTCTGGATGTGTGTTCCCCTGAAACCATTTCCCTTTTGTGCCAGTAAAATTTCTGCCAAATTTTGATTCTGTAACTCCTTGTTACCAAGGAAGTAGGTCTTGTATTTTGAGTTCAAAGCTCATTTTGAACCTTTCCAGCATCCTCATATGTGGTCAACCAGAAGCAATTTAATTTGGTGATTGCTGATGTCAGAATTTTGTTTGAATCAGTTGCTTTTGAGGTCTGTGCCCAAACTATCCCTGTTTTCATGCTCTGGTTTGTGTTGCAGAGAGAATGCAGATGTGTGGGAACTAAAGCAAAGTGTGCTGGGAAGGCACCTGAGGTGGTGCTGGCAGATGTTCTGCTCACGGAACCAAACTGGTCTGAGGAAATCCTCCACCACAACTCCTGGCCTGAATGTTGAGCCCTTTGCATTAAATATCCTGCACTTTCCATTTAGACCTGGATAAGCAAAATACTTATCTGTCTGTACTGAGCTGCCCTTTGTATGAGTGTGTGATGCACTGGTCTGACCAAGATCTGGGATCTGATATTCCCAATTTAGGTGTACATTTGGGTGACTACACTTCAGGGACACATTATACACATAGTTATACACATATTTCCAAATGGAGCAGAGGAGACATATGCAGTATGTGACTGTGAGGATATAGGTTTTGTAATGGTGAATCTATTTTAAAGCGAGCCATCTACAAATTATTCATGTTACTAAAAAGAGCATGAATTATTTCATCATTCCCTTCAGTTACCAAAGTCTTTAATGCAAAGTCAAATCTCCCTATTGAAAAGGCTTTTAAGCAAATCTCCACCTGCTTTTGCCCCACCTCCTGGACAGTAGTCTGGAGTGTTGAACACAGCTGGCATTTTTATGTAGTTTGTGATGATAGCCACTGTGTTTCCCCTGGCCTATTTGCAAGACTCTCTTATCATCATGAGCAGTGATGGGGTGTTTCAATTCCTTTTCTCTCTGAATCATCTTTATAATTTATTTTTGAAAAATCAGGGAGCCATTTTGCTTTCAACCTTGCTGTTTCTGTTCTTTCTTGGCCAGTCTGTTGCCCACACCCCTCTGCAGCACTGCCTTTCTAAGATAAATGAGCACATCACTTGTGCATTGCATCTTTTCTCAGACAGGGTGGATTTCAAATCCATACAGAAAAACCTCAAGTGTCTGGGTAGCAGCATGATGCTGCACTGCACACACCATGCCACAAAGCAGACATTATCCTGTTATTTCAGGGTTCCAGTAGATAGTAATATTGAACTGCCTCTCCTGGGACAGCTCCAAATTACAACTGAACCAATACCTCCAAGGAATGCAGGATTTTAATGTAGAATTCCAGTGTCAATCAATCATTCGGCATTAAAGATTAAATACAAGTAGAAAGAGGAAAGTTAAGAAAAAGCAAATGAAATACATCACAATCCTTTCTCAAATATTTTGTGTATTTTTAAACCAATGGACTTTATAGAAGTAAAACAGGTACTTGTTGAAACAAAACAGCACAGACTGCAGAAGCTTCATTGGGGAATCTTTGCTTTCAGTTGTTTATCTCAGCATAATTTCAGTATAGTTTTTACATATTTAATTTTTTAGCAGGACAAAGATATGTATTTGTCAATAAAGAAATATTTTTAAATGCTTTAAAAAGCTTAATTAAGGAAATACTTCTTCCTTTGGCATAAACCCCCTCAGTTTCTGTAGATCTCATATTTTGTTTATTACCACTGTGTTTTAAACATCTGAGCTTTAGTTTATAGCGTTTTAAAGACTAAAATATGGTTATCAAGTGTGACTCTAAGTAAAACAACAGCAGCTTAGCTAATGCTAGTCTCAGATGATAGATCACTTGAATATGATGTGAAAATAAATCCTTTTGGGGGATTTGGGTCTTAGTTGTTTCTCATATAGGATACTGTAATTTTTTGGTGAACCATAGTCAGGTCAGTGCAGTGAGGCTGTGCTAGATAGCCAGGAGAAAAATGATTCCTATATAAAAGCAAATTGGAGATGTCTTTGAAAAGGGTACGCACAAATGACAGATTTTAAGGAAGAAACAAAATAGTTTAGTTAAAGAAACTTTTAAAATGCATTTTAAATTTGTCTCTTAAGCAGTTGTGGGAATTGTAGCATAGTAATACTATGTTCTAAGGAAGACATAGAAAAAGATTTCAAACCTTTCATTAAGATGAAAATTAGTGAAAAACACCCTTTTGTCTAGGTTGCACCTCTTTGTCAGTAAATTGGACAGTAACAAGCATTACTCCTCTGTCTCTCTAAATACCAGTGGTTTCAAACTGGAGAGAGAATTCCTCTGCTACAATAGATTGCTTTTGAGTATTGTGTACTTGGACTGCAAACTCTCTTAAGACAAAAAGAGTTCTAGAACACAGAAAAAGTGAAATATATTAAAACTCTCATTCTGAGTTCTTATATTAACTTTAAAAAGCACTCAATGCTCAGAATACTTCAGATATAACACATAAGCCAAAAATCTCTCCACGAAATCAGCTAGTCCAAGCAATAACATCAGTGATTGCTATTTGCTTATGACAACTACAGTCTCAATTGCTCTGCACTTCCACAGAGGATCCTTGATTTATTCACAGCTAATTTCTTAAATGTCACAACAGCTTTATGAAAGTCTGCAGCACCAAAGGAATGATGATATTTTTTTCAAAAACCTCCAAAATGAAGAATATTAACCATTAATACCACTATGAAAAGAGATTTTAGAATTACGTATTCCAGCCACATCTGCCATACATCCTTTTAATACAAGTTACCTTTCTTTCCTCTTATAGAAATACTTTGAAATAAACGAGACACAACTGAGCAAAGAACTAATATATCATCTCTGCAAGATATTACACCTGGGCGTGTAAAATCTCGTGAGGCACCACCTTTCAGATGTGTAAAACTGCAATGTAAAATGGCTATAGGGGCTGGAGGCACCACATGTGTGTCTCAACACAGAGCTTAAAGAACCTTGAGTAATGATGTCCCACTGCTAAAACATCACCGAGGTGATAAGGTTCCAGCCAGGTTTAGATCAATGCAGCCGAGATCTCACGGAAAAATGAATCCCAATAAAAGGGACAGTCTGGCAGGCTGATGCTGGTAATAGCCACTCAGGAAAATGACAAATCCACTTGCCTATTTCCCACACTCCTGTCTCTGCTCAGCCTCTCCTGCTGCCTGTTATATGTAGCTCACCCTTGAAGGCTGGCAGTAAGTGACCAAGGGTTGGTTGGCTCAGCAAGTCCCAGGTGAGCAGGGGAGAAAAGGCAACTTCATAAACAATGTTATTTTGCCCATTTAGAGATTTGGATCATGAGTGGCTCTAGCTGAAAGCCAAAGCTGAAGTGTCAAATTCTAGGTGGGGAAAATATATCCCAAGTCATAGATTTTTTTTTTCCCCCACTTAGAATTTTTATTATTCTAAAGGTCATTTCATGCCTACATAACTAATGAGAAAGGATATATATTCCTTGAGTCATCTGGGACCTGCCACACAGCATTTGACCAAAGGTGTGTAGCTACTGAGCTATGACATTCCAGAGACATGAGGGGCTGCAGTTGCAGCTCATATCAAATCTCGTGTGGCAGTTCATATTTGCCAATATATCTTTCAGGCTAAAAAGATGTGAAACCCTGGTGGTTTCACAAGCAGCTTTCATCAAAAGTTTGTTTAAATCTGGCATGGCAAAGGATTGCAACAACACACTTGCCAAGCACAGAGGTTTCCTTTATGAGACCATATATGTTTTACCCTTCCCTGGGTGCTAGTATGAACCCTAAGTATTTTTGAGTTTATTTCTCCAGAACCTCAGAAAGAAGGAAAAGAGGGCACACATCTGTGATTTGCCTACTAATGTACATATCTCTGATAGCGTGTTCCCTCTGGTCATTTTTGAGTACTTTGCCAAATAGCTTTATTCAAAATGAAACAAACCCCACAGAAGCTAGAATATACTATTCTGCTGTGTCACAAAAATAGTCAACTAAATGCCCTATCTGTCATTTCAACACGTTGAACATTTGTAACTTGGCACTTAGCTGTAGTTTAAAAACTATTCTGTATCAAAATCAGCAGCAGTTTAAAATTTTTACTGTGTTTCCTGCCATATTAGAAAAAAGACATGCTTTCTGCTCCTAATCTCTGTTCAAAGTGACCCTCAGTACCCATTTTCTTCTATTTCTCTGCTAAATTTTTTTCATCTGTTTTAATACATTTTGTTTAAGGATGCTGAAACTGTAATGGCTTCTTTTGATTCTGCTTAGTATTTTTTTTGTGTGTAGTGTGGCAGTCTTACACTGTTGGAAATCTTTTCAAAGAAATACGCACAACACTGCCTGCAGAATCTTACCACATTCTGGTGCTGATGAAAAGGAGGCAAGAATGCTGGATTAAAATTCACCCTGTGCTCTCAGGCTCTGAGATTCCCCATGTAGCAAATGTCAGTGGAAGGGTCCTTGCTGATCCTTGCAGCCCCCATGGGTTGCACTGAGGAATGCGGCAGTGTTGCTTGGTTGAAAACTTGGGTGAATGTTGTTCATTCAACACCCTTTTGTCCCCGGTCCCATGAATTTCCCCTTCTCATCCTATACTAAAATCTTAGAAAAACTAAAAATAAATTCTGCTTATTCTTACCAGGCAGGTTTCATCCAAATTTTACAGTTATAATTAAAAACTACATTTTCATTAAGGAAATTATGAATTACAATAAAGTGCAAGGAACATGCAAAATGAATAATTAACATTGTAGAGACTTCAGCATCTTAATGAAGATTAAATACTACATATATTCAAACTGGATTAGCACATCCACTGAAAGCTGTTATGTGCTCAGTAGGGGAGTCTATGCACTCACAAAATAATGTTTTATGAGGAGTATTCTAGCAACATTAAGCATAAGGTTGTCATATATAAAATGATTAACGTTTTATATAAAAGAAGCTGTAATTCCAGTGAATGAAGTAATTTCATCTCCCTGCTGCTGCTACCTTTAGGAATATACTGTAAATGAAAAGTGGCTCAATGTGAAGTCTAGTTAAATAGAATATGAATCCTCTTTTTCAAAGTTAATGAGACTTGGAAACTCCCGTTTAAAAAAATATTGTGATTTTAAATCACAAATTTCATCAAGATTTGCACACAGCACCTACATTCTTGTTTTATTAAGACTCCCACTTCCTTAGAAGCATAGGACAGGATGTCACCTTGATTTTCCTGATCTTTGCAGCCCGTCCACCACTTACAGCTACTTAATAATGGGGAGGATTGCTTAAGAGATCCTGCATTAAGGGAAGGCGGGTGAACTATGAATCTGCAAAAATGCTCAGACAGAACAGCGCTGGGAAAAGTAACTCCTTGGCTACTGGTTATGAAGTCATTTTGTCAAGGCTGAGTACGTACAGATTGCTGGGGTATTGCCTCTCAGCAGTAAAATGTCCATCTGCAGAAGGGGTGCTGACAAGCTGCCAGCTGCTCCAAGCTGACAGATCAAAGGAGGAATGGACTGTAATTTCCTCCTCAAGAGAACAGATGATGGCAAGGTTAAATCATACCTACGTGGAGCAGTGACAGGAATGTCAGATGTAGATAAGGCATTTTATGCACTGGTATTTATTGTTTTAAATCTGTTTCTTCTAAAGAAGTAGCTGCTCTCCAGGAAACACTGATTTCAAACTGGGGAACTCAGGTCAAATGTGGTGACAGAAGATTATAAGTGCTCAGTGCCAATGACTAAAGAGATTTTGGTTGTAAAGCCACAGAAAAGGGGATAACTCATTTTACACCACGAGTTACTAAACGGGCAGGCCTTGCCCCTCTGCCATTGTTGGAGGAACAGGCTGTAGGGCCAGGTGTAGGCTCTTCAGGAGAAGATTAAGCAGTACAAGATTGAGCCCTGGTGCAACACAAGTGATTCTGCATACAAAAGCTGCCCTCACGCCTCTCCTGTCAGTGTTATCTTACACCTGAGAGGGGCTGGCTGGGGTCCTTGTTGAGCCCCTGCCCAAACACAGGGAATTTTCACTGTTGTCACTGCCTTCATTTTAACCTGTGGGTCTGACACAGTGCTCTCCCCTGTGCTCTTCATGGCAAAGTAACCAACTCTTTGTAGCCTGTACCTGACCGCATTTTCTCCTAAATGGAGAAAGTATTGAAAATTTTTGATAATACTAGGAATATTCAAAGAAACTTTTTCTTCTTTTCCCCCCTGAAAATGAAATGGAAATTATTTTCCATTTCTATTCTGAATTTACTGCACTGTCTCTAAAACATTTTTAGAAAACTTCCACACCTGCTTAACCACATGAGAGGATGCAGTTCCTGAGGAGCTGTTTTCTCATTTACATGCAGTTGGATTTCACAGAAACACAGTTTTCAGTCCTCCAGTGAAGTAAATCTTTTTTCCTTACGATAGTAAAGAAAGTCTATGCAAACATAAACTAACAGATTAGAAGTTGAATTGTACAGTCCCAATTTTTAAATATATTTTTAATGTAGTAAAAATCTTGGCAAGATGCATGTTGCTATTGTCAACAGAAAAAAAATCCGTTTTTTGGCTCCCACACTTGCTAGAACCCCTGTGTTGTACATAAGGGGGAACAAGGCACAGACCCAAGAATCAGTGGGTTTGCAGGTTTTAGTAGGTCTCATTAAAAAAACCCCACAATCACTGTTTATGATGTGGGTGACTGTTGTTTTACTGTTTCATGTTGCATCTGTCTGCACGTGCCTGCTGGCCCCTGCCTTCCCACCCATGAGTGAGCTTCATGTCTGACCCCTGGGCAGGGAATACAGCTGGAATATTGTCTGTGATGAAGGCCCCTAATACAATATGAAAAATAAATGTATTTTCATGGTAAGGCAGGCCAGGCTGAGAATGGCCTTTTGGATGGAGATGGAGGGAGGAGGCAGGGGCAGGGGATGGGGTATTAGGTGAATCCTTTTACTATAGCTCTGTGAAAGCGGGGCGGCAGGAGGTGCTGTTGGCACACAGGCACTGAACCTGGGCCCAGTGAGACCTGTCACACCGGAAGCTGTGGGGAGCAGGGGCTCCTGGCTGGTCCCTGAGCAGCCACAGACTTTGGGTTTGTGGTGAGAGCAGTGACTGGGCTCCCCTGCCTGGGAGAAGGGTGAGGGGCACACCAGGAGCTGCTTTGGGACACTGAAAGCCCTGTGCTTCCTCCTTTCACCCGAGCTCACGAACACCGAAACTGTCAGTGGGAAACACACTGACTCCCGGGTCAGTTTATGTGGTCTTGTGTCATATCTGCTCTTAATTTTTAAGACTGATTTCAATTATTTAAAAGAGCTGGGTAACTTTGGGATGACAAGGAGATCACAGGTGCTTTATCATGTGAAATATTCATACAGATACAACCGGATTAACCTTACAGATTGCATGATTTTGAGAAATTGTCCTCCAGGGGCAAGCATGGAATGAAAATGACAAAGTGGAGCTCATGTATCTGGGGCCAAGCACTCTGAATCTCAGTGAGACTGGGCTTCTGATATATCAGAAGTCTCCTGGAGCCAAGGAGCATCTTACCAGCTCACAGAAAAAGCATAGCTTGGTGATTTTTTTACTTTTTCTTTCCACTGGGGATGCCCTATGAGCCCGAAGGTGTACAGAAGGGTTTCAGAGAATTGCTCAGAGCCCTGCCTATGGATGAGAACATCCTGCATGCCCTGTAACAGTGCAGCGCTCATGTGCTCCTCTGCCATGGCCCCTCCCAGGGACTGCGCCAGGCTACCAAAGGTAAAAATGAACTGAAAGATTGTCTTTCCACCTTCAAATTGAAAGTTTCACCTGTCCACTCATGCATTGCAAATTTTCATTCATTGTTGTCATTGGAAAGAAGGAAGGAAGCCCATTATTCACCTGTTAACTTTTCTAGGCAAAACCCATGTTTTGATATGTAAAATTACATGCCCAAACCCTGGCAGGGTTCGAGGCCAGGTTGGGCAGGGCTTGGAGCAGCCTGGTCTAGCGGGAGATGTCCCTGCCCATGGCATGAGGGCTTGGGACTAGATGATCTTAAGGGTCCATTCCAACCCCTTAACATTCTATAATTTTCTGGTATAAAAAATAAAGCCATTGCATCAATTCGTAAGCAGATAAAATACCCTGAAAGTATTATTTAGGTAATAAATAGCCAGTTTTTACAGGCAAACCCTTCAGAGAACTATGCTGGGGACTGTGCTGTTCAATGTGTTGACAGACAACCTGGGGAAGAGCTGAAGTTTTCTAATGATACAAATTAATTATTCGTAGTAAAAAAGAAAGGTGAGAAGACTTAAGGAATATTTAAAGATATTTTGTCTCAATGATACAATGGCATAGGAAAATGACTGTTGATAAATGCAAAATAATGTTTGTGAGAGAATCAACTATAACTTAGTATATAAAAGAATGGGATCTAAACCAGCTATTACCAGTCACAGAACTCTTGACATTATTTAGATGACTATATTTGCTTAATGTTTAGTAGGAATCAAAAAATTATGGAAAAAGCCAATATTTTTTCCCCTCTGGAAGCGGATATCTATCAGTATAAAAGAAAAAACCCCACAAAGTCAGGGTATCTGCATACAGGAATATCATCAGCACGTTCCTTATAATACTTACATTAATAGTGGATCTCTGAATCTAAAAACTATGGAGAATTTGCAATTGGGGCTTTCTTACAGACATGGATACTGGAGCACAGAAACACATGGATGGAAAGGGGTCCACTGGACAGAGAGTTTAGCCATCCAGGAAAAGATGATTTGACAAGAATGAGCTGCCAGCCCTCATCCCGTGTATCACATGGCACAGCACATGCAATGTTCTACAACAGGCTTGTGATCCAATGGCACAAATGTAGAAAAAAGTGCTATTAAAGACAGTAATAGATTTCCTTGTCCTTACAACAGATGAGAATTCGTTAAGGGAAAAACATGCAGGTTATCATGTAATTGCTCCCTAGCTACAGAAAAAGGCAAACTTTATTTCTTACCCATCCCAAATCCAATTTGACATGGGGAAAATTTTCTTCTGGGAAACAATTCTAGTGACCAATTTAATCCTGGGCAAAGAAAGGTTTATGAATTAATCACTTATGAGATTTCTTAGTATCTCTAGGCATGTTAGGGCATCCCTTCAGCATCTCTTTCTAGCCATGTTAAGTCTCCAAGTTGAACCCTTTAAGTACAGATTTAATTAATGTCAATATCAATTCAGTACCTGCAACAATCAACAAATGACACCTGAGAGTCTCAGCATCTCCGTCTCAAGGATAGAAGCACATGGAACACACAAAGAAAAAGGTCACAAGTTTTAATTTTTTAATTCATTAATTTCATAGTCCTATTATATCACACTTCACACTCCACACTGTCTGGAAGTGTTTCAGTACTTCCCTTTTGGCTAGAATTTAGAAATATTTTTCTGTTTTCACATATATATTTATTATTGATGAATCTTTATTATTGGTAAAATACACAATATTTTACCACTAATATCCTGCTAAAAGTTAATTTTATCTTATCTCATTATCCTCAAACATAGACTTGATCAGGATCCAATGCTACCCTCAGGATATTTGCAGTTTAAAATGTACTCCATCAATTTCCCTAAAAAACCACAACCTCCAAAACCCAGAACAAACAAACAAACAAAAAACGAGGAAAAAAAAAAACCCTGAGCCCACACCAACCCCCCCCCCCATGGTTATATAAAAAGCTTAGGAACCCTGCAAGTGTTCTGACAGTAAAGCTTGGTAGTACTGCACACTTCTTTAAGATGACATAAGTTGCCTCTAGTGCTTCAATGAACTTTGAAAACCACTTGTTGAAACCCTTGTGTCCAGAGTCTGCAGAACTCCATTTCCAAATAACTGGTTCCACCATGGATTGTAATCAGAAGAAATTTGTGTAAGGTGGCATTTTTCAGCCTTTCAGACATGTAGGTCAATCAGCCTTATGATTAAGATTCCTGCGTAATCATGCTAAAGAGCATTAAATTTAAATTACTTGAAAATTGGATGAGAGTTCAGAGAAGCAAAATCGCTATTGACAAGAGAGCACAGTTTCCAATCTATTGCTGCTATTTCTGCCTTTGTGCCCAGCTTTAAAATATTTTATACACATGTTTGTGGCCTTAGGATTTGACAGATCCAAACACTGGCAGTGAAGCAAGACTGGGGTGAATGTAAAGGGACATGGAACATGTCCTAGATGGAGAGGGACTTGTTACAAGGGCATGTAGTGGACAAGGGGGAAGGGCTTCAAACTGAGAGTAGGATTAGTTTAGATATTAGGAAAAACGTTCTTCCCAGTGAGGGTGGAGAGGCCCTGGCACAGGCTGCCCAGAGAAGCTGTGGCTGCCCCACCCCTGGAAGTGTCCAAGGCCAGGTTGGACAGGGTTTGGAGAAACCTGGTCTATGGGAAGGTGGCCCTGGCCATGGCAGGGGTTGGAATTAAGTGATTGTTAAGGTCCCTTCCAGGCCAAACCATTCTGTGATTCTATAACTTTATTCTAAAAAGTCCAAAACCAAATACTTTTATTTACACCTAGGAGCCCATAATCAGCAAGTAAGCATATAGATTAATATGACACAGTTTCACAGAGTTTGGCTATACAAATGCTCAGGTATATATTTCAAATTCCTGTAGCACGGCTCATGCAGATGCATCTGAGTTAGTTATAAATGAGCTTAGCAAGGGTCATTGCAGATGCATTGCTACAGAAAACTGGGAAGACTTGCTGCCTGCTTATTTATATAGGGTAATGGATGGCTTTTAAAATCTATGCTAATGCAAGACACATAGAGAAGCTTTCTTAGATTTCTTCTTATCCCAATGGCATGTTCTTCATTGTTTGAGTACTCTGCCAGTGCATCATCTCTTGAAAATAAATATTCAGATTGTATAGCATTGGAAACAATGATAAACAGGCATGTCAACTAATTAATGTCACTTTCACTGGTGAGGTAAAGGCAGCTTAATTAGGAAGCTAATGTACTTCTTCACCTTGAAGATTATGATTCACTTCTGGTATTATCCTCAAATTAAAAGTTCATATAAATTAGCATCAGCTCAGCACTTTCTCATTGTAGTTCAAATTGTCCTAAAGTGTTCCCTTGGGTCTATTTGTGTGGGAAGCCATTGACATTATTTTTATTTTTATTTTGCAGTAAACCAGCTTGGCTGGAAATAGGTTAAAAGAATAAAGAAACCATGATGAAAGCAGGCAACTGAAGATTTCAGAATTACATTAAGAAATAAAGACCTGATGAGAAAATACCAAGCTGGTACTGAAAATATGGAATGCTATAATAAACATTTATGAACATTTTATGTCTGCCTTCAACTATGGGCAGCTATTTATAACAGATGCTTACTTGCTATGAACAACAGAAAATACAATTTGGAAAATCTACGCTATTTGTAATTTACCAGGAAGTTTTAGCCTATGATTAATTAGGCTATACCCAAGGACCCTTCATAAAGAGAAAGAAAAGTTGAAAGGAGCTCTTATGAGTGCTTCCAGAAGAACTATATACACTAGCTTTGATTCCATCTGAATATGTAAAAGATGAAAAATCTTTAAAACCAGGTTTCATTACTCCAGACCTGAGTTCTTCAGGTGCGAAGTTCAAAAGGCTGATTTGCTTCCAATGCCAGCAAATAATGCCAGGAAATAGCCATTCCACATATTCAAAAGATGCAAAGATTTTGTGTCTGTCTGCCACAAATTTGCACATATGGGCCACTGAACATTATCACTAGAAATGAGTAATCCCTGATAATGGAAAGACCAGAAATAGCAGTGGGACTGTGTCAGCTGAAGGTTTATGCTGAAGAACTGTAATCACCAGAAGACTTCATATAGACTAATGATAGCCTTTTGAACCCAGACTAACTTTGTCATAATCAGGGGCTGTAACAGGTTACATTTTACTCATCATGTAATTATATTTTGTACAAGACAAAAATGAGTGAGAAAGGAGCCACTTGTTAAATGTGTCATCGTGTGTAGCAGGGAGCACGAACCTCACCCTTCTGTGGCTTGGAAATGTTGCTGCCGATCCTGCTGGGACTGGCAGAAATGGACATTTTGGGCACTGCAGAAATCAGTGTCCCTTGAGAAGGGTTATAACTCCTGGGACTAAGGTGCACTGTTACACATTTCAGTGAGTTGTGGAACACTGCAAATTTAGAGAGGAGATGGCTGAGGTCCCTGGAGTGTGAATGAGATCTTACCTACCCTATAAAGGGTGATTGTCATTAGGCAGCACAGAGGGAATTGGTGGTCTGTGTAGGGACACTGGCTACCTGTAATACCTGTGAGAGGTGGGCAAAACTCATTCTGGCTGGGACAACCCAAAACCTGTCATGGGTGCAGTAATGATGTACCACAGGCACTGAGGGAGAAGTTACCTCAGCAAGTTGCTGGCCTGACTTCTAGTAAGTATGAGGGCTGGGTACTGAAGAGTATCTCATTTCAAATGTTTACAGTCAGTGATGGAACTGCTGTTTGCACTTCAACTCATCAATGAAACAAAATCTTATTTATACAATTTAATAATTAGATGCATTTAATTATTAATGTAAATATAATACCAGGAAAATATAAATAATTAATGATGTACTTATAAATAATTTCTGTTAGTGAAATAGATTGAGAAAATGATTTGTTCTTAATAGTAGACTTATAAATATTTAAAAACAAGTCCAACAATGTAGTTTACAGACACTAAGAACCCTAATGCCCTTAAGCCACTTATACGGTGTTGGATACAGTTATTAAATTTGAAGATAAACTAATGATTTGCTGGACTTAAGCTTTTATTTACTGCCAGGAAGTTTGAAATTATTTTAAATCTTACTTTCCACATTGCTGACTGTTTTATAAATAAGATGTAATTGATTTCTAAAAAAACCCTTTCCTTGAATCTGAGTATTTGAACACAGATGAACCAGGCAATGCTTGAAGCCATGGCAACTGATTTTGCGTTTATGTTTGGTAGCTGATATGACATGCAACTGAACCTGAAGCTGGATCTTTATGTTTAGCTAAACTATGATTAACGTGATGTAAACTGGGGGAAAACGTGACTTTTTGGTACATGATAATCCTCAGCCACCTAAGGTAAATGTCACCATCATAAATTGTTACGTCTTTGGGACTGCTCTGATTTACTCTTACTTGTAACGGTGATAGAGCCCATTTTGACAACCACCATCATTTATACTCAGTGAGGCACTTGGCTTTCTGACTTCGTATCAACGTAAGTGGAAAAATAAATTGGAAGCCCTGTACTAAGGAACACAAAGAGCTCTTGGAGTCGGGTGGCTCAGGATCACCTTGTGTGTCCAAACCGCTACAAAGCAATGGGAACCACACCTACCTACAACCAAAACAGTTGTCTTCTTTCTGCATCTTTAGGGTTTCATAACCAAAATACAATAATTTAGAGAAGAAGTTTATAGTTTATCAGAGAACATAAATCCTTTCAAGAGAATTTTCCACCAACCTTTTCATTGTAACTCCCGGATTTGGCAGGTTACTCAAAAACACTATAGGAGACTAATATTTTCCATTCAATTCTGAACCCTTTGAATAATTTTTTTTAATGTGATGCAGTTAAAATTCTAAAAAATTCTATAAAATTCTCTAAGTTTAATTTTATTGTTTCTATAGGTCACTTCCTTGATAAATGGGTTCTTTTTAAAATTACCAGGTGGTAGAACAAAACATCACACTGATTACTTTGCATTATTGATGATCATGAAAAACTTCATCATCGTGTTGGTCTAATTGTTCAATCAGAAAAATATTTTTATTATAATTCCCATAATTATATCCACCTTTATGGTGCCCGGCAGATACTTCACCCTAAGGAAATTTTCTGAGAATTCCTTTGTGTCCATTCATGTAAGAGTCAAGACCATTACAGGCTATTATTGCCACATACACCCAGTTGTTCAGTGAGATTTGAGTCAGCATGGTTCACAAAGACAAAAGAGATCCAAATTGTATTTCTTTGGGACTAAATGTCACGAGTTTTCTATTTACTGAGGTATTATTTTGTGCTGGCTGCTGGCAGTGGGGAGAGCACTGCCACTGCACCACTTTGGGGGCTGCGTGTCACACCAGTGTCAACACATTTACCCCTTGGGTGACCCTGCAAAGGCCTTGGGTGATCCTGTATTTAATTCTTAGTAGAAAACCTAAGAAACTGTGGGATAACACCAAGTTATGCTGAATTGCAATCATCCCAGTGCATTTAAAACAGAAAATAGTCTCATCATTTCTTTTAGGTTGTAAATGCCTCTGAAGTGCATGATTGTAAGATATCATGGGGTATTTTGTTCAGGTTTTTTTGTGGTTTTGGTGGTTTTGTTGTGTTTTTTTTTTTTTTTTTTTTTTGTGAGACTATATAAAAGAACACCTTTGACAGAGTTTTCAATAGCTGGATTCATGTATTCCAGCCAGCTGCCCCAAGAAGATGCATTAATGCCATAATATCTTCAAGCAGCAGCATGGAATATCCCACCTGAAACAGTTGTGCCTCACCTACTCTTTGTGCAATAGAAATGAAACATTTCCTATTTGACTCTTTGGGCCTCCCTTATGAGTCACAGTGGGCAGATGAGGACTAAAGCATTTATGATAAAAAATGAGGCTCATTATACGTAGGGATTTTAAATGCACCTGATTTATCCAGCAATACATGTACAGTATTTTGGCACACTATTTGCTCAGTACATTAAAATAATTTAACATCATTTGGCAAATGCTTATTGAGGGACTTTTTTTTTTTATCTTTATGAAATGTAACAGCTCTTCCAAAGCTCTCAGGGTATTTTTTTTCTCCTTTTTTTCATTCCTTTACTAGTTTTTTCCTGTCCTTGGTCAGTGACCTCGTACAAATACGAACTTCTCTGAAGCCAGTTTAAGCTATCATGGTAACACAAGTATTATGAACCAAAAATGCAGTGAAGACTATCAACATATGTGCAAAGAATACAACAAAACAAAGAAGCTTGGTAACAAAAGTGTTCCAGTTTTCCCTGTCCCTGAAAATATACCTTAATCGGTTCCAATGTACACATAGAAAAATCTTCAATAATTTCTCATTTTTTTCTCCCATCTTTACCATTTTCAGTTCTACTTTGCTATTAAGCAGTAGGATATTCAGAACTGTGCCTTACAGCCTACTCTGTTTTTCTCAAATAAGAGAAATGCTTTCTGTGTAGTTTAGCAGCTGCACTTTCTGAGCCGCCGTGGTGCCACGGAAGTGCTTTCTACTTACAACAAACAGGTCCTTATCTTCAGAAGTGCAGTGCAGTAGGAGTACTTGATTTTGTTTCTATTTCCTTGGAAAACCCATCTCCTTTGCTGAGTGTCATCATCTATTGGATTCCATCATCCCCAGATCTTCCTCCTGCCCTACCTTGACTCCCATTCCACCTTCTTAATTCATGAACTCTGTCAAAGATTTGAGAACATTTACAAGCCATGCTGGATAAATACATAGATAACAGATTTTTGCTTTGAGAAACACACAAATTCCTAGATATTTTAGTGCCAGGAAATTGAACCCTTCAGGATATATCCAGAAAACTTGGACAGCAGTGGTAGATAATACAAACCCTGTTGTGTTAGTTAAAAATTTCTAACCCTTACCAAAATGAATCTTTGTCTCCATTGTATGAACACTGCCCAGGTAATGAATTAATCTAAAATCTCTTTTGGTAAGAGAATACATCTAGCAGTAACTGGGCTGTCTCAAACACAATGTTCCATTGAATTTGAACACTCAGATACAGAAAAAACAGTTGCTTTTAATTTCAATACTTTTATGGTCATTGATGCTGCTGCATAACATAATGCCATGGTGTGAAGACAAAAATCAGTCTGAGTATCTAATTCTGTTTCGAGAGTGTCAATATTCTGGGATCAATCATTCTATGATACATCAGTCTTAACATCAGTCCATACTCTGACATATTCCAAATTTGATGTGAGCTCGTATTTCACAGCAGAAATTTCCGTGTAACCTGGCATGTAGGTTTAAATCAATATATTTGCTGCAAACAAGGTTCCACATTTGTTTCGCAGATTTTTTTTTGAGTCCTAGAAAAAGCTTTGTGCTAAGTGAGAGAAAAATGCTGTTATACCACAGTATGAGTGTTTAAAAGGGTGTTATTATAGCAGAAACATGTGGATGTAACTAGTAAAATTCTCCTGGGTAAACAAAATATCTGAAAAATGTCAAAACATCCTTAGGAATGCTCTTTATGACTTTAATAAAAGTATCTGGCCATGTATCATTTTGTTTGTGTATAATAGGCTCCCATAAAGCCTAAAATAGGAATATGAACTCTTGAATCCTGTAAATTTGTCTAGTTTTCAAATGTCTAGTGATTCCTTATGTAATCTGGGACACAGTTTACAAGTGAGATTTGACCTCTGCCAAATGATCCCCATTCCAGCTGCACCATCTGTGGGTTAGGAATTTTATTTTACCCCATACTCATTAATAGCTTCAGGATATAATTATATATTGTGAGGTTTTGAAATTCTTTAAAGCTGTAGGATTACACTGGAGCCACACTGAATAAACAGTTACTTTAGATTAATTTTACCAACTGCTGATCCACTCCAATTGCTGTATTTTAAGAGACCCAAACACTGTTCAGAGGGATGTTTTGAAAAAAATTTCTTCTGCTGGTGAAATTATGTAAAAATTAAAAGCTTTGAAGTTAAAAGATGGTTAATAAATATATTCCATGCTGTGCGTGCTTCTTTTACATACGTATTTAGGAATGTATTTTAGAAAAGTCTTCTAATTGCTGGGAAAACCACCAAAACGATTTTATTAGCGTTAAGGCAAACAGCATGAGCAATAGGATTCTCTTTACTAACTTTGTCTTGATTTCCAGTCATTTTGATATAGGAATAATTACTTTTTTCACTCCCTTCCTCTGGGAGTGGCTTAGCCTGATTATAAGCCGCAGCCCACTGGGTGGCACCCTGAAGATTGCTCTTCCCCTTGGTCTGGAAAGTTCTGTTAAGTTCGGTTCTGCATTTGTTCTGTGTTACAACCCCGCCTCCCAAACCCCTCATTGGATTGTATCCCAGTTGTGTCCTCCCCTCTCCCTGTCCCTCATTGGTTCCTCTTCTGTTACTGCCCCCCTTGAAAAAGGATCTCCACGCCCATCTCGGGGCCAGTCCTGCTCGAGAATTCGGCCAGTGTAGTTGCTGCATTCGGCAGTCTAGTTGCTGAATTCGCCAGTCTAGTTCCTGAATTTGCCGGATTAAAAGCTTCTTGGACTGAGCCCTTCCCGCCTCCTTTGTTCTTGGGATGCTTTTGCCTTAGATCAGGCTACCTGGTACGGGCTGCCCGAAGAGGGAAAAAAGCACAGCTCCCATCTGGCTCTGAGATTCTCCGTTGCGTTTCCTCTGCTGCCTGCTGAGCGGCGAGGACGCTTTGGAGACGCTGCCGTGCTGCCTCTGGCTTGCGAGCTCGGCCAGGGAAAAACCCTGAAAGTGTTCACCTTCCCCAGCAAAGGAGCCATTTCATAGGCAGAGCTTTACATTTGAGTTAAACAGGTGAGGGTGACTCAAAACTAGTATTTTGTGTCACCTACGCCTTGTTCCTCTGGTAGCCATGACCAGTCCTTTGAGTCAAATATTGCTGTGGATCTGCAAGGGCAGTGCAAAGCAATAAAGGTCAAAGGATGCATTTTTCACATTATCAAACCATGCAACAGGTTTATATTTATTTGGACCATCAGATTCAACTGGTGCTATCGTAATATTAGAAACGAAGCGCATTTCAAATATGCTTCATTTTGAAATACTGGCTATTTCAAATATTGGGTATTTGGATGTCTGCCAAACTATACTTTTGCAAGGCTGCTGGTCAGTGCTGCCCACAGGCACACAGCACAAAGGCCGTTGGTGAAGCAAGAGCTGTAAACCTTAACTTCCACTTATTTAAAGAATAAGGATTAAGGAATTAGAGCAAACTATACCCATTAAAATGTATCTATGATTCAAAATTATGAAAAGGAATCAGTTTATATAAAATAGCTAGACAGAATCAGAAGAGCATGTAAGCATAAATTAACACATATGACAAAATGCTTTGTGAAACATGCTCAGGTAATAAGGTGCTTTCGATATACTAGTTGTATATTTTCAGTGTTCTTTGAGTTGGAAATCTGTGAATCTCAGCTTTATTTTCTCCCCTCTGTTTCTAGCTGAAAAAGGATGGAGGAGACAGAAAGTTTAAATGCAGAACACTAAAGCCATGGATCGTGTGACTGGTAAAATTGAGTGTGCCCTTATTTTGGTAATTTAGGAATATAATGCATGTGATTTTGGAGCTCCCGTGACAAGGTGTTTGACTATTAGAAATCAGATACCTACTGAAAACAATAATGTAGTGTTTCTTTATTATATATTTATGAATTTTTAATATAGATCTGCCTATAACAAATTTTTAAAAAGTCGTATTTTTAAAGAGAAAGCTTGTAGATGGCATGGATAGAATGGAAGACAGCTCTTTTTGTGACTCTCAGACTTCAGTCTAATGACAGCAAAAGGGAGTCTTCAACATTGTTTAAAAATGTTTAAAGCTCCCCCATAAATATTTGCTTGCAGAAACGACACATTAACTAATTTTCTGGAGTAGATATTTGATTTTAATTCCAGAGAAATTGCAGCATAGTTGAAAATGCTATTTAGCTCCAAAAGGTGTGAATTTTGATTACATAATATGTTTCCTTAGAAGTTTGTTTTGCACTAAAAGCTGAAGACAACTACTTTTTAATTCAATGGTACATTTAAAATTGTTTATTGTTCAGTGTACAAAGGGAATAAAAAGTAGTACACATCAGCTTTAGAATGACATAAATGTCATTACGACCTTCATGGATTTTCATATAGTCTAAGTAATCCCTATAAACCAAACTGATTCAAATGCACATCTTCAATCATTTCACTGCTGTTTTGCCTTCTGCTGCAGTTTTATAAAACTCTTCTAATACATCTGTTAAAAGAAAAAACCAACCAACCTAAAACCACAAAACAAATCAACAAACAACCCTCGAAAAAACCAGTTGATGCTGTTAAAGCTGTAAAGCTAAAAATCAAGAGAACTTTTCAAGGAGAGGTGCTCAGATACTGACAGGCAGCAGTGCAGGGCTTCTGTTGTTTTAATTATATTGAATCCTTGCCTTTTTGCACCACTTCAGTTAAGGTTGTGTCAGCATTTCTGTTATAAATCCTTGTTCCTTGGGGCTTTATAACTCATTGTTAAAAATTCCCTGAAGGCTGCATCTTGGCACACAAGATTTCATCCGACAAGTGGAAACTTATCTCTATACGTATAAATAGGCGTTTGGAGATACAGGAGTTTTCACATAAGGGTTAAATCACACCAATTCCAAAAGCAAAGGAAGACAAGAGAAGTTTTGTAGTCTCATATATTTTTCTCTTTAATGAACAGAAAGCCAAAATAGCTTCCTCTTAATTAAACTTATGCATCTGTCAATTCTTTTATTTTTTCAAGGAAAAAACAGAAGTAAATAAACAGGTAAGTTGACTCATAATGGAATTTTCTACACACATGGTCTGTGTTTTGCTATGAAAATGTCAAACACATGTTCTATCTATATATAGTGCACCCTGCTAATAAAAAGAAGTTTTGATCAAATTATAATGCCAAATTTTGGAGCTGGGAGAAGGTATGTGTCAGATGAAAATTAGGATTTGCAGTCTTAAGAATGTGCACAATACTAAGTCTAAGCTGAAAAATAAGGAGAAGGAGAGATTTCTAGCACATTTGATTCAAAGTGATGGTGAAAAAAGGATGAAAAGCCCACATATAGTAGCTTTAGTCTGAGCAACAATATAGCAGGAAGTATAGTGGGACTGGATTCTGCAAGTATTGTCAATCACAATCTATATGGAATGTGCTTATGGAGCTTATTGTTCACTGCAGACCCTTTCACCATGTGTTTTCAGCTGCAGATACTCCTACTGCCTAGTCTAAAAATTAGATCAGAAAAATGGTTTACAAAATAACCAGCATTCACTCAACTGGGTGCTGCAAACCCAATCTTACACTGCTGCTTAAACCTGCAAATGAATATTATAAAATATACTGGTAACACACAAACATACAGTAATATAGCATTTAATGAGTATTTACAGCTCAAATTAAATTTGAAATTGGCAGTCAAAATATGTTTTATTATTTGCTAAAGCTATCAGCATTTTCTCAGTTTGTGAGCAGACTCATAAGAGCTTTATGCTTATATGATGTGTAAGGAAGGGAAGCTCATAAAACTTCAGTCAACCTCCCTTTTGCATCATGCTGTATAATTCTAGACTATTAAGATTTTAAAAATGAAATTAACATTTTTTGGTAACAAAATGGAGCTATTGGAAAAGAGATGAGACTTTCATTCTTGTCTGGGACAAAACACTCCAGAGAGAGCTCGGGAATCCTTTCACCATGCTCGCTCTGTATAGGTTATAACCTGTTGATTAAATGTTTGCTCCCATTCTTAAATATGCCAAAAAGCTGATGTAAAAATATGGCTTTTAAAAAGCATATCTGTTTGATTTGAGTGAGAGCTGGCAAGCTTGCTTTTTTGGTTCTTTTAAGTGATTCAGTTTGATCTAAATTAATTTCAAAGCTCTAGTCAGTAGTAACACTCAGCCTCTATGTTCAGCACTCTATGTACAGACTAAGGAAGGATTAAAATGAAAGCTCTGCTCGTCTATTCACAGCTCATGTTCTCCAGCTGTTCCCTGACTCCATTTTACTGCTCATGTCACAGGTTTACTGTGAGCTGTGCAAAATCCACCTTTGCAATTAACAACACAGTGACAACGGTGCCAACAGAGTGACCATCTTTGTGTCCTCAAGTCAGACAAGAACTGGTACAAAATATTATTTTATAAGGGGGAAAAAACTAATTAAAAGAAAAAGCTAATGATAAGAATTATAATTACTATTCACTACAGATGCAATTATAAAGAGATAACTTCCAGTTACAGCAGCAGTGGTGAAGTATAAGAATAATGACAATTAGTTCTTCTCTTTGCTGCCTGAAGACTGTTATTATTTAATATCCTGTGGGGCAAGACAGCATGGGTAGCCAAGAAATCTGAAACAAGTATGAGAAAGGACAAATATATTAATTTTCTAGGAGTTTGAGAGATGATTTTTTTTTCCTGATGGCTGACTGTCAATCAGCCAGCATCACTCCAAGTAGTATTTGAAACTTGCTTCCCCATTACACCTTTGAAACTCTTGTTTCATTTGCTGTTGACCTTATCTACGTCTTAATGTGTAATGCACAAAACTCTCTACCACTTGCCTTGTTTGCAGAGCTTCTAATATATGAAAGGCAGCCTGAATCTGTAACAAAGGCAAGAAAAAGGAATGTCATCTTCAACAGGGAAATAAGGAGGTGCAATGCTACTATTGTGCAGAAACTCATGAGGGCCTTCTATAGCTTCAGAAATAGAAAGGAAGATAAGCTTGCTATTGTTAGAGGTAACCAAGGGTATTTTGGCATTAGGTAAAAATTTTGTAAGAGTAATATATTCCAAGGGAAGATATCACATAGAGACTGCAAATTTTGACAAATGCTAAATTTACACTTTAAATGTCAACTTTTGAGTGGCATATTCCAGACAACATCCAGCCTTTGGGGATCAATGAAATGGCCAAGCAGTAGACAGCTCTCTTTCCTGAGCTACAGGATGTACAGCAGAGATGCTATGTGTAGATGGGGAACACTGAATTTTTAGCACATTTCAGTATCCCCAGTTGTGGTGAATAGCAGCCCTGTTCTGGAAATGGATGCCACCATCTTCCCTGGAGGATGTACATGCCTACCTCCTCGTGCGTATGGCAGGGTGGGTGACAGATGGTGGGCTCGGGAGGATTTCAGCTCCCTTAGAACAAAACCAGATTGGGCGTGGACAGAAATGACTGAAATGTTTTAGTGCCATCTGCCAATGGAGAGGAGAAACCGACTGGTCTACCTCTGCCAGCCTTTTGCAGTTCTCCTACTGTCCCTCTTCCACCGGCAGAGACAGGGAGCTTCCTCCCTGCTCTTCCTCCGTCACTGCTGCATGAGCGCAGCTCTCATGCCACAACCCCATGGTGTGCAATCCTAATCCTGCAGCTGGAGGTTAATGGTCAGCATTGACGCTTCCAAAATCCATCCTTCCACTTTTCCTTGCTGGTATCTTCCTGCACATGTGAAATGTGAGTGGGGTGTTGCGGTGTTGACAGTGAATACACAGGCTCAGGACAGAGCACGGGAGCTGCCACACAAACACACTGCACTGCTCAACAGTGACATATGCTGCAGCATCACAAAGGGACATCCACGGATCAGTCAGGGTGCCTGGCAGCATCATTATAATCTATGTCACTGGTCGTTTTGCTAACTGAATGTGTATTCCAAGAATACACATCTGTAAAGGCAACTTACTTGGAGAAGAGTTACATTTTTATTCAAAGAAAAAACAATAAAGAATTTGAGTATTTCTGAGTAGGGAAAAGACCCATGTAAAGACACTTGATGTGTGAGTTTGCAGAGGAATTTGAGTGTTTTAAATATGGCTGCCTCCATAAATATAACTATTCATGTAAATGAAAGAAACTGTTCCACTAAAGACCTTAGAATGTACTTAGATTTTGGACTTTTTACAGCACTCTTCCACTGTCTACCTGTTAAAGCTGTGCAGAGTACACAGGATTCCATCGACATGTTCAGGACCATATATGCTAAAGCTAGTAAAAGAAAAGGGTGTGTACTCTGGGCCCACACGCAGGATATGGGCAGAAAGAATTCAAAACATCAACACTGGTCTGCACTAATCAGGAAGAATCACCCGAATTGCTATATTTATTTTGTGGAAAAGTCTGATGATACTACTACGCGCTTTTTAGCACGATGCACACAATGGGTAGATGATAAGCAAAATCACTGTTCCACTGCATTCCTGTGACCATGATCTCAATCAGTGGGAATATACCACCTTCCATGCTGCCATGCACTGGAGATGGCATGGATCCCTCTCCTTTGAACGAGAATGTCACCAGTTCACCTAGCAGAGCACTGTGCCTCTGCTCTAATCCCAGCACAGCATTATTCTAACACAAGTAGGCAATAAATTAAATGAACTGCATTATGTACATACAACATCTGTGCCTGCCTAGACATGACTTTACCTGATTGAAAGTGAGCTCTGGGATCAAATTCCACAAATGGCTGAATCTTTACATCTCACCATGTGTTAAGTGTGTCCAGATGGCAGGTGATACACTAGTATTAACAATCTACTTTCCCTTCCCTGAAGTGTCTTTGTAGCACATTGCTGATGTTATTGTAAAGATAGAGGTGATGGAATATGCAAAATATTTTAAAATAATCCTTGTGAGAAAAATGGAGTGCATTCATGTGCTTCACATAAATACATACAGAGATGCTGTATTTTGCAATGCTGCCAACATAGTCATTGTCCATTTACAGAGAGCAAAAAGTCAGAGATAAACAGTGTCTCGGTTTGAGGCAAATTGGAGGAAACATCCTCTGATAGAAAGCAGGTTTCAGCCGCCCCTCCCCCACCAAGTTTGGGAAAAAAATTCCTCAGAGGAAAGTGAAAAAAAAAAAAGAAGTTATTTAACAAGCAGGGGGCACATAGGCACCAAAAAGAAGAGAATGAATAATGTTAAATAATAAAACCTCTCCCTGTGAGGAAAACCTGGGTAGTTTTGGGGTTCTTTGTAGGTGATGGCTCTGCTCTCCAGAGCTGGGGTGCAGCTTGGGCCCCCCCGGGCCAGGGTGTAAGGCCTCCCAGTGATGTTCTGGTGTTGCTGAACAGTCCAGAAGAGAAGAAGAAGAAGCCAAAGTCCCAGGAAACCCCTTGCTTCAGCTACGAACAAGAAGCTAGCTAAAAAGCAAGAGAATGCAACCCTCTTCCCTGCTGCAGAGAGCCGAGAGCGGAGGAGAAGCGAGCGAGTTATCTGTGTTTTTGAACCCAGCTGCCAAAGGAATTCCACCACCTTCCCCCCTCTCTGTCTCGGGTCTGCCTTAAAGACGGTAGAAAGGCACAGGATTCTGGGCATAGAGCAGGCTATAGGGGATACAGCATCATAAAGTCAGCCCAAGACACTGAGTTATAATATGAACATTCTGATTTGAATGTTGGCACTTACACTTACTCAAAGCCATTCTTTCACCAGCCTACAGAAACAGAACCCAGACTTTTCAGCCAGGTTTTGAGATGCTCTCTTCAGAAAAGTGGTGTACGTTTGAATTTATTTGTCACAAAACTCAAAGTTTGTCCATCCTTCAGCACAGATGTCTGTTCAATGTAAAGGCAAGCAAAAATTATTGCCCCCACTGCATTTCCACTGAGGAGCGCAGGTACCACAGATCAGTCACTAAGAACCCTGTGATGGCTACTGAATCATCAACACAAATATATTTAATACAGGTGCTTCTGTAACTGTGAAAGATTGAAAAATCTGTAGAGTTCATTGGCCTTTAAACTCCTGCACCATGTGATGCAATGGCCTAATGTTAACATGCTGGGCTGCGATATCAAAGATTACAGGGTCAAGATCTCCTTGGGATTCTTTTCTTACTCTGTCTCTTTATCCACATGCATTTTCTCATTTCAGCTTTTGGAAAAGAAGTGTATTTAGGAGGGAAAGACAGCAGGTTTTTTACAGAATTTAATTTAGATGCTTAGTGTAGTGCCATAAAAGTAAAGGAAAAAAAAAAAAAGAAAATATTTGGCACATGAGTAGTTGGGGGCTGCTTCACTTTTTCTAGCTTGAATTTTTTTTCATAAAATAGACTTATATGGTGAAAATTTAAAAGTGCAATCTATACCCAGCCATTTGATTATTCAGGGTGTGTGTAATCTTTGCTTTTCCATTGTATAATCCTGTCAGCTTTTCCCAAAGAGTCCAACAAGGTAAAAATGAAACACAATATATATAATACATTTAATATACACAAACTTGCAGCTGTAAATCCTTTGTCCTCCAGCCATGGCCAAAGGGGCAGAAGTGATTAGGAAAGACCCACTGATTCCTGAGCTTCCTAGTATTTGTTTTCTTCTGTCTTGTTGGGCAGTTGCCCAGAAGCCTATACATTGGTGATCCCTTTGATCAGACAAGAAGTGTATAGCTCAGAGTCCAGGCACCCAACGATATCCAGGAAAATATTCCTCTAACAGCATTTGGCAGAGTGGCACTGATAATGTGAATCAAAACCCCATTATATGACCGAAGCAAAAGGGGAAGAGTTGTGGACCTGCTCCGGTGCCACACGGCACAGCCGTGGTCCCACGGCCGAGCAGCCACACGCCGTCCCTGCTCCTGGAGCTGCCTGTGCTCCGTGTGTGCTCTGCCGCCTGCTGCTCCATCACATGCTGCAGTAACTACTTACACAGCAACGATATTCAGCAACTTTTGCTTTCATTTCCTCTTCGTTCACTCTACACCGTTCCCGCTGCTCCTAACAAGAGACAAGTTCCTTACCTCACTTTCTGTTCCTGGGAGCTCACCATTTCCAGGTGCTGCCCTTCCCCTCAGGACAACTCGCTGGCTGCACTTGCAGGTGTTTAGCACACTTGTCCCCTCGAAGCCACATAACAGAGACAAACATCACAGCCCTAATCAATAGCTGTCCTCAGGGAGCCTTTTGTAGTATTCTGTTTAGAAAAAGTATGTGGAACTTAGCCTTAGATCTCAACAAGGAGGCACTGCTCTCAAGTTTTATTGATTGAAAAAATAATATAAAGCCACATGAAAATGCAGGTTGTAGGGCAAAAGGAGAGTTTTGTAAAAATCAGGCACTTGACAGGTTGAGTTGCCTAATCTGAACTCAGGTAGTGACACTTCTGTTTTTATAGAATCCTCAGTAAATGACACATTGCAAAAGGTGCTCCCCTCCACCCGGGACTCAAATAGTAGTTGACAATACGGGTCACTATCTATCTATCACTTCTACTTTATTTGCTTAACACAAGCAATGGAAAACAAAGCACCGTTTCCTTCAGAAATTTCCTGGCCATGTTTAATGAGAAAAAATTGCTGAGGATGGTTCTTTTATTAAGGCAGGCTAATGAATAAAGCTAGTGTATCAAAACATCAATGCAGTATACGTGCTAAAGTATTTCACTGAAATATTTTGGTTGAATTTGTCATTCAGGAAGTGGTTAATGCAGCTATGATTCAGTGAGCTGCACTGAACTCTTTTTTTGCTTCCCCACAAAGAAATTTGAAGCACAGCTGTTTTTACCATGCTTATCTTAAGCAGAAACAATGAGTTTTATTCCAGGATGGCACGATTTTGCAATACAACAAATTTGGGACCAATATGGAAACATAATATTTGTATGTATTAATGAACTACCCAAGAATTAAATATTTTACAGGTTAAGGCCATAAGTGTAAGAACACATAGAATGTGAGAATTTCTGTGTAAGGAACATATGAAGTAAAAATGCTCCTTCACACAGAATTCCCTGCCTCATAGATATATTGTTGTTATCCTAGTTTTAGAAAATATTAACAATAATATAACAAACAATTTTGTACTTTACATTTTTAGTGCTCTCCTTTTATGACCTTCTCTATGCTTAAGAAGCATTAACCCATTATGCCTCACATCTCTTTTGGTTTACTATTACTATCATCAACATCATAAAATTAAATCTTTATGATAAAAATATTATTAAACTTTTGCAGATAAGTCTCTGGAGAAGAAATTAAATCACATGGCTTGACAAGCAAGCAGCAGAACACAAATGTCTTCACTGCAACTCAACTGACCAGGAATACACAAATCTCTCTTTTTTTGGTAGTTAAAAAAATTAATAGAGAAGTAGATTCTTCCTTCTCATCATAGTGCTGTCACATCCCAATCTAGATTTACACTGACACTCTCCAGGGCAAGATTAGAAGTTATGGAATAGCTTCTGTAAAAGCAGCAGCTCTGTCAGCTAGGGCCGCTCCATCTGCCTAAGGGAGGGATATAATAAAGGTCTAACATATTAATTCTGGGGAGTTGAAAGAAAATACCCAGATGGTATCAGCTGGTAAAAATGAATACAAATACATTCTTTAATACAGATGTGGGTTTTTTAAAAATAAAGTGGTTTTGTTAATTTTGTGTACCTGTATGCAATGGGAAGCTTATAAAAATTGTGTAAAAAATACAGTAAAAAAATAGGTATAAGCTATGATATTATTTGATAGATGACTGAAAGAATTTCTGTGCTCTCACTCCTGAGTATTCTGCTCCTTTGGCATAAAGAGAAGTCTACATATCTACCTCAAAGCAGCGCCAACATGATAGGCAAGTAGACCTTAATACCCAAAGCTGACCAGCTCCTGTAAAGCCTTTCAGATACACCATAAACAAATAGATTTCAGTAACCCACTGCCTGTTTGGGCTGAGGTCACAACACTCAGGAGATTTTTTTTAAGTTGGTTTGTTGGTTTTTGTTGGTTTTTGTGGGTTTGTTTGTTTGTTTGTTTTGTTTATTTTGTTTGTTTTGTTTGTTCCAGACAACACTACTGTGTTTGTAAAATGCTTCCTCTAATGGGGAGTCAAGATTCACAATAAAATGGCTGCAGAAGTTTCTTGAGAATATAGGTCAGAATTATTATATAAGTATTACCAATAACTTGAACCAGGTGAATGACTAACAGTCTCTAAGTTATCATTCACATCATTGTACCACAAATCATCATTTCAATCATTATTGTAACTATTCGTGTAACAGCTCTGGAAAGAATAATTATTCCTTAGTAACCATTAAGGAGGAAATAAAAGTGAGAAGAAAGAAAATTAGGCTTGCATCATTTAAACTAAAAGTTCATGTCCAAGTATGAAACAAGCAAAAAAAAAAAAATGCACATTGTTTTATGTATATGCAATATAGAACTATATTACTTCCCAACTGAAGTATGCATGAAAGATTGAAAGATCGATGTGGAAGCTAAAATATCAAAGCTAATTAAGAAAATTAACAATTTGGTATTTTACTGAAAATGCGTGTAATTAGAATTACAACAGCACGGTATGTGCTTGGAGAAAATTGAAATACAACATCAGTATGAGAGTTCTGCATAGAACGTGAAAATTGGCTGTGAGGGAAGAGAAACCTAGTTTACTTTACAATCTTTCCTGTGAGGGGATGGATGGCAAGTGTGTTTCCTTGGCTTTGCTGCTGGTTTTCCTCTATTCTGTGGCACACTGTCAAATCTGAAATGGCCTTAGAATTCCACCAGTCCCTCATTCGGGATGGACAAATTAAAGATGTGAAAGAGGATTATTGTGATTAGAATCATCACCAGAATGATTTTTCCACAAGAAATGCTATAAAAAGTTATTTCTTCTGTATTTTCAAATTAATCTCCTTTTGCAAACATACAGATAACTATCAAGTAGACGCTCATAGGTGTGTAGAAGTGAGGTATGTAAATGTGTTTACTTTGTTACCAAATATGTACATTTTAATCCTTGTTCTCTCTAGCTTATTCCCTTCAATTCAAAAAGGAAAATAATTCCTTTCATTACCACGAGGGACAAACTGTGCTGGAAAATACCACTTTACCTTTTCAACCTCACACTTGATAAGGGTCCTCCAGCCCCTGGTGATGCTCAAGTGCTGCCACAGATGGACAGCAGAGGGTTCTTCCTCTTCCAAAGCACTAATTTAATTCCCAGCAGATCCTGGTGAAGCACAAGGACGGTGAAGCAGCAGCTGACATGAACCTGCCTCCAGGTTCTCTGTGCTGACTGCCTAGAATGTTCTCATGGCATTTGCAACTGGAGTGTTCTATAAATCTTTTTCTGCTCTATTGAGAAATAATAGTCCTACCTTCAAAAGGCTGGCCCTTGGCCTGGAAAGAAGGGTGGTGTACCACAATAATTATGGAGGGTTGGTTTGTCTGTGTGTTTTCATGCTTTGGTGTAGAGGGCCAATGTGACAAACAGCATTTTTTGTTCCAAAGTAAGATGGCTACCCTGTAGTAAAATCAGTTTTAAAAAGATTTTTGTCATTGAACTGGAAAAGAAAAAGATAGGCTTGTCACTTCCCCTCATTTTTTGTAGAGGAGGAGTATGTTAAAGATTTCAACAGTGATATCCTTAGACAACTTCAATTTCACATGAAAGCATGTTTCTGCTTCCTCTGCCTCTCCTGTACTATATTGATAGGTCTTTGGTTGTGCCTACTGTTGTGAAGAAAATTAGCTCTTTCTCATTTCCACTTCAAAACACTGCCTGGCAGGACCATCCTCTTCCTTACCTCAAATGCATTTAGTTTAGAAAGTGCCTTAGAGAAGATTCTGGTAAAAGTATGAATACAGTACATGATTTCAGGAAGGAATAAAACCATATTTTCTTATACATGTATATATTAATGCACACACATGAACATATAGAAATATTTTGCATATGTGCAAATTTACCTGTAAATATGTGTGTGTATATTTCTACATACACAAACACATGTATTAATATACAATTAAACATACAAACCTCAATGCAATGTACAGATACCCAATCTAATTTTCAATTAACTTGCAGTCAAAAGCTTGAGTACTTTGTGTGCTCACACCCACATGAACATTTGTCCTTTTCAGCCAAAACCACAAAGATTTTATAGCTACAACTGTAAGAGTAATAAAATTGAAATTAAACAATTAGTAGTATCATCATCAAACTGAAGGATGGGAGGATAAGTAAGCTGCATGTGCTTTGAAAACTCCTTTTCCTTTGCCACTGAGGATGTCTGTTCTTCAACCAAATGCCAATGATTTGAGGAAGTATGAAAAATTGTGCACAAGGTACTCCTCTGAGTTGAAGTGAATATTTCCTACGTGGCAAGTCCCACTGGTCAGAAAACAAAGTGATTCCATGATTTATTAGCATTCAAACAAACTTTGCACAGATTCTCACGCTCCTTGTATTGCCTTTAATATTCTACACAGAATAGCAGATGGTTTTCTGCATACAGATAGATTCATGTACAAATCTTGCAAACTGTACGCTTGTTCAAAGCATATATCTGGCTTTTACATGCCTAACTCTTAAATTTATTAAGTTAAAATGATAATAGAGTAACCAAATAAGTAAAGAAATATGAGGGAAAACAAAGTTCTATGGAGATCTGTTTCTAGAAATGACTTTTTACATGTCATGAGCATATATCTCTGAAAAAGAAAAATATTTCCTATGGAAAAGCAAAACATGGATTGACTTAATTATTAATTCTTCTAATAAAATCATCGTAGAGCAGCACTGTTTGAAATCTTGAATTGGGCTAAAATGTGAGATTCTATGAACGTAATCTAAGAGATTCTTTGTGAACAAAAACCATTAACATTTAATCCATCACATTCCTGCTTTCAGATAGAAAAACTTGACTTCTAGCTTGCTTTCCAATGCCATGTTCTGCTTTTAAAGGTAGCAACCATAACTTTTAGATCTTAGCACTCTGATTAGATTTCCAGAAAACTCTCTCCACACCAGATGAAATAAAACGTCTCAGTTATTCTGACAGTGAAATCCCTACAATTTGCTTCTGAACTGTTCCTTTCAAGCAATGAAACCATGTAATTGTCTACCAGGTTTCAAAATTTTCCACTCTTTTTCTGTTAATGTCTGCATTGAAAAGAATCCCAGTACAGAGTGGACTTCTAAGTAATTTCTGGTTTTCCAGTGGTTAACTGGGTAACCACCGTTTGAATAATCCAAGTGTTTTAATTTGTGAATAATTGCTATGTCCTGTGGATAAATAAGCAGTAAGGCAGGCAAGATGACTTCCTGAAAGCATTCTGAATTGTCTTGAGGAAAACTTCTCATTGCTGTGCCTTACCTGTTTGACTAATAGTGTCTGGCAGTGCTGCATAATCTGTGCTCATTTTTGGAAGTTGGAGTGTTTTGGTGAGGAGCAATTTGGGCAATAGTACTGCAAAACCACTGGATTCAGAAGGTGAGGGGTGGCAAGGGTGGTGTGTGTTTGCTGTCACCTGTATGTCAGTGTATCTCTGAGGCATAGACCTCACTTCGTATCTCAGTCAATTAAATTGCACTAGTCTTTGTCTTTTACACTATTCTGTTACTATTTAGTTTTAAATAGTTCCATAAACCTCTTTAAATCATTAGGAGGGACAGAGACTTTTAGGTAGCTGGGCCTCTGGCTGGCACACCCTTCAGTCACACAGCTTTGTGAGTCCTTTGACGGGAACAACACAGATCTGTTCCAGAAGAGATGGTATATGACAATTATCATATGGGCCAGAGTAGAATGTTAAGGTTTTATTTCATCACTGTACATCCTGTAGAAGAGATTTTCATAGGTAAAACTCTATTACTGCCTGCACATTGGCAAAAGAACTTGCATTCAGCAAACACAGGTAAATGCAAATACCAAAGCTGGCACATGTGAAAGGTTACGGATGTGCCTCAAAAGGCACTTGATAATGCAGATGAATAAATATTGTATATTGTTACTAACCTCTTTCATGCAAGCCACCAAGCAAAGTGAAAATGACAATATAAACACATTTCTCAGTATGATCAGTATGATGAGAAGTCTCTTTCATTTAGATCATTTTATTTCTATTTTCTTTTGGCTTTCATAAAGACCACTCATCTGTGAATTGAGTGAATCATTTCTACAGGTATTTATTGATTTAGGTGGAAACATAGTTATCAGAAAACTCCAGGCCAAAGAAATGAAAAGCCCCTGCCGAGAAGATACTGTGTGAATATTTCCCGGCTAATTTAACCCTGTAGAGCAGCAGCCCTGTCACACCTGCAAGAACAGATAATCAGAGGACACTGAGAACACACTGAATCAGCCCAAGGCCACCGGCCCCTGCTGGCATCACCCACGGGCTGTGACTCAGACAGGAGCCGAGAGGGCAGCAGCTGTTGCACACAGATGAAGATCTCAGGAACACACATTTCTAGCTCAGAAAGCAAAGAGCACCCAGAGGGACTTTCCAAGGCCGTAGCTGGGTGCTGTGAGGACCGCAGCACCCCCTCTGGCTCTGAGCACACCGTGGGGATTGCCCCGGCAGGATGGCTGGGTAGTGAATGCACGAGTCAAGAGGTGACTGTGCTGTGTGGGTAGTTGTCTGCTATTAATTATAACAGCTTGGTTCCATTAGCACCAACAGCTGCATCTCCTCCCAGCTTGAGCCCCTATTAAGGAATAATAATTTACAGCATGTTTACTCCTGACCGCTTTATGAACGGACTTCAGAATTTCAGAAGGCTGCTCATAGTTTAGGGCAAATAGCTGATTACAACAACAACAACAACAAAAAGAACATGAAGAACAGCACGTCTTTCATCCGTCTAGGCCTTTGCATATGGACGGGGAAAGGGAACTTGCTTTTGCTTTCTCTGGCATACATGGAATTCCTTAAATTTAAACCAATTTGAAGGGAAAATTATGTAATTCAGATTTTTGAGAAAATGGAAGCTACCTATTTAAGACCTTCTTGGGCTAGTAATAGAAGTTTGTGTGCTGGAAACCTTCTTTGAAATAAACCTGAAACAAGTTAGCTGGCAGGTAGGTTTGTGCTGCAAGGGATTCTGACAGCCTGTCAAAGTTCCACTTTTCTCACATTCAATCAACCTCTCTCTTCTAAAGAAAGCAGAAAATATGTCAAAATGACAGCTGCTGAAGCATAGCAGGAGCAGCAGCCAGCTAACTGCTAGGCCTATTACCTTAGGAAAAAAAAGAGGGAAAACTTGTGTAAATAGCACACACTGGATAGGATCATAATTTGTCTGGTCAAGTAATGGCTCAATTAAAGGCTAATTAACCCTTCAGCTACTGTTACTAATGTCTCCACAACTATTTTTTTTAATTATTATTTTGAGGTTTTGGCTCATATAGCAGAGACAAACTGATTTACAATGGGATTACTTTGATGTTTCTAATGACTTTCCAAAATTAATTTGCCACAACATTGAGTAGAATTAATTTGAAATCAAATCCAGCAGAGACAATAATATAATTATATGGGATTTTAAACTGCTATATTATATTGTGTCAATATAATCTTGACGATCTTAAAAGCTGGAGGAAGAAATAACAGTGTTTGTTTGTCTGAGGCCTCAGTTACCACTAATGCTTCTGCTCAGCAGAACTTCGTATGTGCAGAGGGCATCACACCCTCACGGAACCTGCTCAGATTACTGTAGGAGATCCAGTTCAGATCTCTGTCTATCTCCTTCAGTTTAGTCCTGGTTTTGCCAGCAGTACATTCTTTTGGCAATGGCAGGAACCTGGTCTTGCATGTTGCGCAAGTATTTCTCTAATAACTCTGTCTTTATACCTCAGCTAAACCTGACTGGAATCTCAGGACAAAGAAAGGTAATGCTCTGACTGCACGGCTCAATTTCAAAAGTCTTCTGCAAACAACAGAGCTCCTCAAGCTTCTCACAGAAAGGTCATAAAAGCCTTTCTCTGGGAAAATCTTAAGCAACATAAATACACAGGAGGCTCCTGACTGTAAAGGTGTGTGTGCACACAGCAAGTATGAGACAGGGACCAGGCATGTGGATGTGGAGCTCCCAGAGATAGAGCTGCAGGGTGGATTTGTCCTAACACCTTTAGCTACAGACTTTACCCTTGACATCTTGTACTTAGAAGTTTGAAAAAGAAATGGCATTAGGCTTTCTTACGAGTGTGGGAAGCTTTAGATGGACAAGATACAAACACTGTAAAATAATACATCTGAAAAGCAGCAAAATGGTACTGAGAATTATTTGTTAGAGCTGGAAACAATACATCCCATCTTCCCATTGTGGGAAAGTATGAGCGGTATTATGTTATTTCCAACCCCCTCTTTAGTAGCTTTTAGTGCTTCTAATTGCACATCTTCTAATGGAAAGTAAAAGCAGGCTGAGTCCTGCCATGGAAATCATCTCACACAAAATCCAACCACTTCAATTTATATGGCTTAATCTTTACTCAGCAGATCCTGCTTAAATTTCGAAGTGCAAAGTGAAGTAAATCTCCTTTTAAAGGCTGTAGTCATTCACTTGCTCACTATGGCAGAGAAACAGCCTCCAGTGCGGGATAGGAATTTCTCCTCTGTTACACTGAGCTATTCAGTAAGGCACTGAGAGCAAATTCCCTCTAAGTAATTTCTAAAGGAGAGGTTTCCAGCTGTGAGGCATGTTTGCTTGTGTTATATGAGCACCCTAATTACTCCACAAAGAGCATTATGTTCTCATACCCAACCTTTGAGAAAAATTACACTGATGCTGTGGTGATAAAAATGGGAGTGAGCAACAATCCCAAGAAAATCAAATTCAACAAGCCATTCTTGCTGTAGCCAACTGTGCAGTCTTAGTCACAGTCTTGACTTTCACATACCTCATTTAGAGAGAACAAAAAGCTGGTTTCCCTGTATATTACTGTAAACAGCCCCCACACAACCCTTAAACCTGCTTTCTTTAAAACTTCCATCTGCCTTCTAATTTGCTTTTGCTTGGGAAAGCAGCAAAAACTTTGAACTGGTATGACACATCCTTCATTCTCTCTCTTTTTTTTTTTTTTTTTGCTAAGAATGCTTGACAAGCTTAAATTTCAACATCAAAATAATAGTTAGCAAAGAAATGGCAAGCTGAAGGACTACACTTTTGTTCTTTGGTTTTAGGAAGCTTCCTTGTCAAGTTGTTTGGTGGCTATACAAAAAAAGAGAAAACAACAAAAACAAAAGCCCAAACCAAAGAACCCTCATAATTAAGGCCTTTGCAGAGGCATGGCAGCCCTGGAGAATTTACCTGTAAGAGTTCAGTACTGCTTAATAACTCCAGTTCTCAAGCTGTTAAATACAGCTAAGCTCAGTGCAGGATTACAAATTTAGACAGGAAGAGAAAACCAGGTCCCTGTTCTTTACAAGTGCTCATATTTTTATTTATTTTTAACACACATCCCTGTATAGACAGTAACTCCTGAGCTATTTCAATCTCTCTGACTCAATCCATGTGTCAATCATGAGCCAAGCATTTCACACACAAAAGTCTTCACTTTACATTAATTCCTGATGTGGTGAAAACACACTGAGGGGATTTTGTAAATAGTTATTTACCAGAGCCTGCAATTAACACATCTCCTATTAAAAAATGATCATGTGCATTCTTTTCAAAATTGACTGTCTAGGTGGAGCTTCACTGACCTGCCTGGAGACTGAAGATGAAAATATTCAAAGAAGAGACAGCAGAACAGCAACCAAACAGTGATTACAGCTTGGTGAAGCCTTTACCCTGAATGATGCACTGCAGTAATATGCCCTAGAGCCATTTACTGGGGGAGAGGAAGATGGGGAATAAAAGAGAGCATTTCTGTGTAATCAGAAAGTATCAAAAGACAGAAGAGGATTTATTTAGGATGTATGATCTACATACATGCACCAGAAAATGAATTGGGCCTCTAATTATGATATATGGAATTATTTCCTCATTGTCTGTGAGGTACTTGGGCTTCTGCCCAAGGGGGCTTCTGCTGTAGGCTCTTAATGACATCTGGTGCTCCCAGGTGAGAAAATCAAAATCAGAGGTGTGATTCTTCCATTTATTTTAAGAATATACCAATACATGGTTCTAAACACCCTAAAACATACCTGTGCTCTGTGTCCCTCATTCTTAATTCCAAGTCTGCAGAGCTCTATCTTGATGCACACAGCTTGATTATAGAGCAGTCTGTCTCTCCAGATGTTGAAAGTGACATGCTCCCCGCCCAAGGGGTTAACCAAAAGGGAAAGTTGATCTGAATATCCTGGGGAAGCAGAGTTCTATTGACTCCGTGAATCTCAGAATTGCTCATGCAGTAAAACAGGAATTTTATCCAGCAGGAAAATGAGATCAAGATCTCTCAAGGGACCATGGAAACTCCTGCACCTCATTTGAGCATAAATAACATGATAATCATCACATCCTCCTATAACTGCTTGTACCTTGATTGAAATCAGGAAAAGAAAAGTAATTATAGATATATAGATCTATATCTTACAATATATAGGCATTAATCAAATCCATTTTTTCTAATGCTTTCCAATCAGATATTCTGATCCAGAGCTAATTAAAAAAAAAAAAAAGAATAATTCTATTTTGGTTGCCATGTTAAAAATAGTGGCTGAAACATACATGTTGTTTCTTTCACTGTTTTTAGGACTTCTCAGCAAAAAAATTATATCAATTTAAGCAAAGAATGAGACATTATTTTAAAAATGTCGTTGGAAAATTTTGAGTAAATATCTCAACCAAAAATGTTTAATTCAAAATTAACGATACAGCATATATGCTAAAACATGTTACTCCTCTCTGCCAAAATCTTGTTCTAAGTAACCCACGCTTTTAGTCCTACATGTTGTGACAGCAAATTAAATATTTCTCCAAATCTAAAATGCTTAATGAGTTCAATCTAAGCATGCAAAATATTTACTAAACTTATATTCAATGACTTCCATACAAATATACTCAAATATTTCAATATATTTGTCTTGAAATGGGATTTAGTGATTTTCTAAAACTGCAAACGTGTTTTTCAGGAAGGGTGATGCAAAGTTAACACACAGTATTGTTCTCTCTTCCAGTTTTTCTTTCCTAGAAAAGATATATGCTGTATTTCTTGGTGAAAACGAAGTCTTTCACAATCAAAATAAATTAATTTTAACTTACTTATTTCCATGAAGTATTTTCAACAACGATCAGCAGAGCACAATTATCTATGTTGTATGTTGTGCACTGTAAGTAGAGACCTGCTTTCAGTGGGACATTTAGAAACCTCACACAAAGAAACTTTCGAAGTGTTCATTCACCTCTGAATTTAATTTACACCTCAACTAAGTGACCAAAATATATTAATATACTTACTTGGTAAATATATTAAAAAATAGTTCATTCTGTATGGAGCAGCAGATTAAATAACCCTTATGACTTATTAAGGGAAAATATTTTCTCTTGCCTGTCTCTCTGATGCACATCAGAGATTTGATGGGATAGTGCCAAGATTTCCTCCTGTACGTGACTGTCAGTTTACCAGCTACTGCTTGTTTTGGTTCATAACATGATTGGATCTAAGCTTTAATTTGAGAAGCCTTCATCTTCATATGTTGCTATACTTCCTTTCTGTGAATTAGTGCAGCTTTAATTTTATCAGCATGATAGTTGGGGATCCACAAGAAAGCTCTTCTTAGACCAACAGAAAACCAATTCTATGTGAGAGAGAGCAAAAAAAAAATCTATTAACAGACATCTGGTGCTTTCACAGGATTGATTCTTTTATAGAGCGCTGGCACTTTTGGATGACCTGGCAGCAACAAAATCAAGGTGGTCTGTGCTGTTTGACAGTTAGACAATCATTTATTCACACAAGCCTGGTAAGCTCTTTTTTAACTCCTGTAGGAAGGGGAACTTCAATTAAGAGTGAAGAGTAAGTTGTCCCTGATGTTATTAAAGTCAGAATAGAAGAAGGCTGCCCACCTCTCCCATAATCGCATGTTTTCCAAATATGACTCACAGCCCTCTCTTTCCAAGAGCCACCCATTATGCATTGCCCCAAAATTCCGTTGCCTCTCTCCACTCCTGAAGGACTGGATTCTAACCCCCCCAGCTGAGTGCCTAAGCCATCCCCATAAGCACGTGGCACTGCAGTGAAAAGCAGGAGACAAACAAAGAGCTGTCTTTGTTTTTCACAATGAACTGCGTTCAGTGAAGTGGGTGGGAAACCTTCAGACTACTTTGTTTGAAAAGACAGAGACTTTAGATCTTTCATCCCTTCTCTCCACTCCTTCCTTCCTCCCCTGTGTAATGCAAGTCACCCCCATGAGGAGGACATAAGCAGCGAGTGCTCACCACTGCAGATGGGTGACATTTGAAAACCGTGTTCTGGTTACCTCGATTTCATGTTTTCATCATTACAATTATTACAGAGTTTATTTAGAATGCAGGCTCTGCACTGACTTCAGCTTTGTGCTGAGCACTTGCTGTTCGAGTGGGCCATGTGATGCTCTAACTGCTGCAATATTAGCACATGAAAATGGCTTTTTGGCAAACAAGTAAATCAGAGACAAAGCATGCTATGCACAGACTGTAATTATGGCTGCATACTTTTTCATCATGGACTGAAAAAATTTAGAACAGTATTTACTGTTGTAATTAAACTGATTCCCCCAAGAACTACAATGAACTTTAGGAGGTGATAAATAAACGCAGCAGCAAGCTGTTCCTTTGAGATTTACACTCTGATGATAAGATCTCATGAGTTCCTGGAGAGAGAAGAAGAAGGTAGGTTCACAATTTATCTTCTTCAGACGTGGTCCAAAACCTATTAGAGTCATTAGAAGTCTTTAAATTGATTCTGCCCAAAGTTCATTCTAAAGTAATTTTATTCTTGAAATACAGGTTTTAATTTTCTAATGCTAAAATTAAAACAGAAATTGCATATCTTTTCCTTTTGAAATAAAAGGTTTAATACTTTTGGTAAAAATGATTGCAATATTTTTCACACACATTTTCTGTAGAGAAGCAAAAATACTTCTTGACCAACAGCAAAGATACTTTTTATAGATCTGCACAACCAGCATCAAGGAATATTTAAGAGAATTTGAAGTGTATATAACTGGACACAACTTTTTTTTCAAAAAAACTTCACATTTAAACAAGAGGGCAAGAGTTCTTCTTTCTGAATGCTTATTTAAAGGTCTATTTTTATCTTCATGCACATAGATGTTATGGTTTTCTCCAGGTAACAGAGAAATGAAACATTCATCAGTGCCTTATAATCCTGGCAGTACTGCATGTGACCTTTGGGCTCCTGAAAAGGAGAGGACAGGAATGCTGGGCTGGCTCAGGGCTGGGAGCTCACCCTTTGATTCCTGTGCCTGTAATGACAATGTTTATTTCACCTGCTGCCCATTTGGGGAAACATTCCAGAAGAGGAAAAATAATCTGTCAGTTATATGGTTGCTGCAAGCATCAAGGTGGCTGCCTACAGGAAGGTGAGAAATAATTTGCACCATATTTTTAATTTAATTTCATTGCGAGGGTTGGGTTTCCTCCTTCTTTATTCAACTTCTGTATTCAGTACGGCTTTTTAAAAATGAATTCTCTTTACAGCTTTCTCCAGCACATTTAATCCAACAGTCATACTTCCAATTGTATGGAGTAAGAAACATCTTCCTTGAGAAGACAGACAACATGAAAGAGGACTCTGGTTTTGGGAAGTGCTCCTTTCTCATTTGCCCAGCAGCTCTGCCAAAACCACAGCAGTTTATATCATTATCTCATGGCACTGGGATCCCAGCTCAGCTCTTAATCAAATAAATAGCTGAAGGAGGTGCCCAGTGTGGCTTCTGGCATTTCCTGGATCTGTTATATACAGGTGGAGTTTATTTAAATGGCTTTCCCAGTGACTTGTGATTGATTCTTCCTGTAGTACTGGTGGTCACTTGCAGCAGTTTATAGAGACAAGGAAAACTCACTGTAGATGGACAGTGATATTTGTACACAACACTGTTACTATGGGGAGAATAAAAGGTGACTTGGGAGAGGGAAGAGTAGATGAGGGTGAGAGCATGAAACCTGGGATTTCATATTTTCTTGCTCAGATCTCTTCCTACGAGATAAGGACTATATTGGATAAAAGCACGCTCAGAAATAGGCTTTACTGCTATATATTCACTAAGTGGGAATACCAGAAAGGAAGTACTTGTTCTTTATTTCAGGTAATTTCTGAATTCAGATACTTATTTTTGAGTGCCTACCTTTTTTTTTTTTTTTGCAAGCAAACTTATGTCAGTCATCTGATATTATTGGTTAACCAATCATATAATTTTTCAAGTTGCTCCTCAGAGTACAACAAAATGAGGTACTATGAAGCCAAAGTTTTTAAGAAACTAAATATTTGATGGAATAAGACACATAAACCCCCACCTAATTAGTCTTTAAAACCTAGACAGTTGCTTTTAGTACAATGACAAGCAGTTACTCTCCCATTCAATCCCCCTGGAATGAACAGACTAGTTGGACAAGACAGTAATTAATAAGGGAGTAACACATTAGCTTTTTTAAGACACAATGTGAACAGAATCCCACCTGACAAACTTATGGGCTAAATTTTTCAGATGAAAGCACAGGTTTCTGTGATCAAAGTTTGAATTTCTAATGAACAGAATTGCATTTTTTCCTATAACAATAATAACAGAGAGGATTAATTAATCAGCTTTTTCAGTCCTACCTAAATCATTATTTTCTTTCTAATCACAATGCAGCAATTTTAATAGAGCAGAAACAAGAATTTGCATTATTTGGTCTTAAGTATATTAGCTTTGTTCATTCTGAAGCAACTCATACTTCCCCTGGGGATGTACACTGTCACCTTATTTAGTTTTTCTACCTACTTTTACGTTACAAGTAAAAGAGCATCTTTGACAAAGGCCTCTAGCAACAAACTCAAGGCATCTCACTGTTAGATATATTCTGATCACAAAGTTTCCTTCTGTCTTGGTGGTGAGTAAGATATACCTCTTGTGTAAATTACAGCTACTGGAACAAAACCAAAAACTGAGAGGACGTTGAAAGCTGCTGTCTTGGTATACCTGGCATAAAATCTTAAACTGAAGAAAGAAAACCCCAAAACCAGTGTGGACACAGCTTGCTGTGTCTTATAAATGTTCTTGCTATTGACTCAAGTTGCTCTTATGTAGAAAGGTTCTATTTTTGTGGAAAATCAAAACCTTATGAGCAGTGTAATGAAAAAAAGTCAAAAAAGTCAACATCCCTTCTCACTAGCCCTTCATCTCTGAGAACACTGAATGAATAACTGAGGATCTCTTCTAAATAGTAGAGATGTTAAAAAGATAATCCAGAGCAGAATTTCTACTCCATCTGACATTAACCCATGGAAAAAAGAAAATCCTCTCTCAGGATCATTTTATGCTGTTTTGTAAGCTAATAGTCAAAAAGATGGATCACATCAGAGTGGCTTATTATCTGGAGGTGCAAGGCCACAATAAAAAATAACTTTTCCTCCTTGAATCCATGCATCTGCATTTAATACAAAGAAATAGAGAGCATAAAGTCTAAGGAAGGATTAGTATGCAAGTGGTAAGTATGGTAGCCTACCACAGTTATGATTTAAGCAGATGCCAGAAGAAGGAAATATTGATCAATGCAAGTCAAAAGAACCCAAAGAGTTTGCAGATCTCATGCACCTCAATTGCATGGATAACTTGACCGCTGGAGAGAGTCTTTATTAAAACTGAGGGAAAGAGAGAAACCTGTGAGGATCAAAACCTGAGGGCTGGAGTCTGCAGGAGAGTCTGAGGGGACCCACCCTGGCAGCAGCCACTGAGCGAGCGGCGATGAGCACAGCAACTGCTCCCAGCGTAGCTTTGGCTCCTCTAAGTTTGTGGCTTAACCAACAGAATAACTTATCTTTCTATTAAGATGGGTATAATGTATACTACTGGTTACTTTTTGAACATTGAAGATGAAAACACACTAAAGAAGCAATGTTTAAAAGACCACAGCATGCTTTGGAGCTTTAGGAAGGTAGATAAATGTCTTTTTCACAGCCTTTAAAATGGAGCACAGAGGATAATTAGTAGAGACACTGAACTTGTAATAGTTAAGAATAGAAAATAGGTCTCCTGACCGCCTAAGAACTATTACTACTTTCCAGCAAAGATAAACTGTTAAAGTGCTCCTCGTATCTTTTGCTCACTCTGACTGTTTCTCAAAACAGCCTTATTTTCAAGATTCATTTCTGCAATTGCTTTCAGCATACCCATTTTCTGTACACAGGAAGCAACACCTCTGCCTCTTTTTGTCCTGTACAATGAATAAATGCTCTTCAGTCTTTCTCACCACAGTCCCCTTGGCTCACGGTGGTTATGTGCTGTGTAACAGAAAACAGAGACACTTTGTAAAAGGGTCTGTCCAATGGATGAGGGCTATTTTCTTTCGGGTTTTATCCTGTCATATTCTTTTCACAGCTCTTTACTATAATGCAGTTCATGTTCCATTCATCAATATGCACTATACTCTGTTACAAAGTACTTTTGCTGATATTAATAAAGTATATACTGATAATGCTTTCAATTCCAAAGGGCCCTAAAGCAGCTCACTAAATACAGCCCCAACCTGTAAGTGAATCTAGCTCACATACACAGCCCTCTGCCAGCAAAGGGTGACAACATCACTTGAAAGGTCAGTTGACATACAAAGGATATAAAAAATGCAAATACATGTGGGATGCACCACAGGATCTAACCAGAATGTAGCAGAGCCAGTTTCTGAGGCTGAAGACTGCAAGCTGACATCATAGTCCAGCTTAAGGGAACTGAGGGGAGGCAGCTGTGGCCCAGCAGAGAAGGTCCGTGTGCATTCTGCATCATGGGAGCACTGCCTTTAAAGAGCAACTGGAAAAGGGTTTGAAGAAATAAGCATTTGTAAAGAGAGAAAATAAGCAGATACACACATAGCACTGAACTGTTAAAATTCACATTTTCTTGGCTGATCACTTCCTAACCCTACTGAATTGGTCTGCCTACCCATCATGCTTATACTGAACAGGAAGCCTATCAAGTTGATAAATATTATCCTGGATGGCTTTTTGGTTGGTGTTTTTTTTTTTTTATGTCAATACATATTTTTGAATAACCATAAGCTTTTTCTCTTGTATATGCTATGACTAGAAATATGAACACCACAAAAAGACTCAGAGCTTATATCTGAACCAATCAACATCTCATGGATCTTACAAATAATTCACTTCTCTTATGACATTTTCCTCTTAAAATCTAAAATATACCTGCACAAAGGTTTCACATAAATTAGAACTGTAAGAACATGTAGCATTGCATAAAGAATGGTTGTCCTTATAGGGGCGCCCAGCAAAATTGCTAGTTTTAACACTGTATGATCAGGTGTTATTTAATCATTTGATTGACTTAATGTAAAAGTATGAAGTGATGACTGAGACAAATCTCCACTGTGTGAGTGGAAGAATGAGTCTATGGAAGTCGCAAAAGCAACAGGCTGCATTCAGAAGTTAATGCCAGTGGGGAGGGTTTTGTCACATTAAAATTTGGGACACAAACTTTGCTGAATGGTATAATGAGGGAAATCTGATTCTGATTATCTTCATTCCAAAGCAAGAAGTGCCTTACAGAAGTAACTTCACATTTTCATAGGCTGGTCATTCAAGTGGACAAAATAGGCACAAATCAATTATTTATGGTAGAAGCTTCGTCTTCCAAAGGGAGGATTGTATCCCTGTATCTTTGTTTTGTTTAAACAGGACAGTGGAAAAGATTCACCATATTTCCTGAGAGTTTGTTGGAAGACAGAAAAATGACAAACTGTGAAAAGGGCATATTTTTTCATTAATAATGAAGCTGGACTCCATAATCCAGAGTTTTGAGCCTTTAATTTACAATTTAACTGGCAGCTCAAACATCCGGATAAGACAGCAACTGAAATAACATTTTATCTAAAGGCTTATCTCTTCTATCAGAATGGGTATGAGGAATTAATTCCAAGTTTATCCTATGAGATCACAGAGGGCAAAGCTAGAGAGATATGCTGGATTAATCCTCCAATATCTTAAAAGCAAAACACATTGGAGAGGCCAATAGACAAAGGGAAAAACCCCCAGCAAATACTAAATTTGACAAAGGTTACTTGCATTTTGAATATGTCTTGAACTGATTTTTATTCTCCCAAACTATTTTAGTTTTTCATTGCAAGTATAAACTAATAAATGGCTCAAATAAAATATTTCTTTTTCTGATCTATAGTTAAAAATTTAGCATGAGCTCTTAACATCTCTCAGCTTGTGTGTGAGAATAAAAGATGTAAATCAGGTCCCCTGGCACAGCAGCACCCAAGCAAAGCCCTGTTCATCACGGTCTGGCTGGATTAGGCCTTCTCTGAGTGAGGGCTGGATGAGATGAACTACTGAGACCACGTCCAAGCTAAATTATTTTATGATTCTAGTTGCTTACTCTATTTCTCAACTTAAGCAATAATGTACTTGTTTTTCTTTTATTTCTTATTAAATGAAGTCTGTATTTCCCTCTCTCTAAGAGCTACTGAAGTTTAAGGACTTTCTGTTTAGTGTTCTATCCATGCTGTAGTCAACAAAAAAAAAATCTAAGCTGAGCTGCCATTTAACACTTAATCAGAACAACTTCCAAAATCAAAGATGGACTTTGTTACAGAGTCCAGACTAGTGTGATTTTTGTGTTTCGCTTTTCATATGCGCCTTGTGTGAAAGAGATTCATGCAGCATGGATTTATCCATATGTATTTCACCAATAATTAGTTATTGTGCAATTTACTCTTCTGCTCCTGTTAGAGAAAAAACTATCTACACCTCTTTAAACCTGATGGTGAAAAAAAAGCTCTTCAAGGTCTAAAACCCACCAGTTCTCTAGTACTGAATCCCATCAATTCTTACAACTATTTGTCCCAGACCAGTAGTCTCATATACTCTTTTGCCAGACTTTATTTTTGATAAAAAGAAACAAACCCTGTTTTGCAAACTGAGCAGCTAATGTTTACTGGGAAAAGAAATATTGTCAAACTCTCACATTTTTCTTGCGGAAATTTTCTATCACCGATATAAAATATCTTTCAATGGGCAATTTCAGACTTTGGAAGCAGCTGAACCATGTTAACACTGAATGCATGAAAAATCCAAAAAGATTAATTCAGCTTGTTCCTCAGTTGGGCAAATTAGCCCAAAGTTAAGTCATTGATAATCCAGTGAAGCAAGGTTTTGCACAGAATCTGCCTTATTTATTTGGCAGTTAGAAGAACAGACAGTCCTATAAACACAACTGTTTAAGATGCAGCATCCTAGCTTTTTGAGAGATCAGGTAAAGTTGATCACACACTTTTGAGACATTTGATTAGATTTCTTGACTCTTGTATTAGAGGCTTAACACTATCTCTCATAAGTAGGAAAGAAATGCTGGTGAAAACCTGGTGTTTTTCCTCAAACACACACCCCTGCTTTTTGCACAGTTAATACGTTTTACGTTCCAGAATCTGTTGATACTTTGACTTTTTGTCAATAGCAAAAATTTAATCAAGACTAGACATTCAAAACATATTATGGGGGTTTTTTTGCTCCCCAAACAGCTTTTCTGTATTAATCACATAAAATGGAAAGACTGAGCAGTCCAGCCATTTTCACACTATATCCATTCAACCCTGATTAATGCAGGTGTTTTGGAAACTGTTACACTGAGAAGATTCACAGCATTCACTGGTTCTCACTCTTCTCCTTCTAGCCCTGGAAGTGTCGGTGAGCACATACCTAGTTTTTGAAATAGAAAACATAAGAAAATTGGCTACTGAAGCCAAAAGGTTAATTCTGGCACTTAAATTTATGGCACTATTTGTCTACTAACAAAAAAACACTCCACAAGAAATACTTACAGACCATAACATAAATGCAGATTATTCAGATTATTCTGGACCACACACATACAACACCTCAGTTACTCAGACTTAAAATGAGCATTCAAGCAGCCTAGAATATGTTTATTTTATCTGTAGTACGGTGTGTCTCAGCCTGTTGTCCATCCTGCTTTGACACATCTTTTTTGGTCAGACAAAATATGAGGATTTGGGGTACATGTGGTTCTTGGAATGCAAGTAATTACAAGGACTTATTTTAAATTTATGCAACTTTTTGCTTATTTAATGCCTTGATTTTCCAATAAAGCAGTGTGATGTTTAAGTCCTCAGTGTGTCAGCAACACAGGACAAAAGTACATATGGTGCATTTACTTCGTCCACATTATGTAACAACTTAGAACGTAAAAGGATTATAGGATTATTTCAAAACCACACAAAGATTGAAACACTGCACTGTGGCAGAGTTAATGCTTACACACAAATAGCTGGGCTTAAAGGCACCCCAGAAGAGAGGCACAATTAAAACACTGCAAGGGACTGGAAACTCCAGCTAAGCGTGACAACAGACACACCCCCAGCAACATCCGCCGCCTCCGATACCAGCCCCACCACAGCAGAAATATAGGGAAAAATTATGTCACGGCACCTGCCTTGTGTGATTTAGGAGGTCTGGTGACAACCTCCACACCTGTGTGTCACCCACTCCAGGCAGGTCACCACAGCCAGTCTGGTCAGGTGCTGCATGCACGCTGTCAGGTGACTGTAGTTGATAAGAGTGCAGGTGACTATGTTGCTTTACCTCTACACTAGATCTTCACATCAAGAAACTTGATCTTGACACCATCTATACTTTTTTCCCCACATACTGCTCGCAGAAAAAAAAATCTTCAATTACTATAAAGATGTCATAGATCTAAGTAACTAATGACAATGTCTCATAACAATGAAAATTTAACTTTTTCCTAGGCTGAAAGATATACACACGACTGCTAACATATGTTCTCAGTCTATCTAATATTTTACATTTCCTGACTTGTTTTTCTCTAGTGTGATGGTGTTGGCTTTGGTTTGTTTTTAAATTAAAAACAAGCTACCATGACTTTTCTTCCTCCAAAAAATCAGAGCCCCACTAAGAGAATGGCTACTGGCTGAGGACAACACACTGCTGGCTGGACAGTCTGCACACAGGCAGTTTGAACCAGACACAATCCTTGCCACTTCTTCCCCTCCTGTAGGCGATGGACACAAAAAAGGCATTCTGTGTTTCAAGCAGGCAGCAGATAATGTTGGATGATTAAACTGTCGCAGGAGCTATGTGGCAATTTTACACATCCAAAACATACTGGAGGTACAGCAGACAAGAAATGTGAAAATGTTGATGCTGTGTTATCACAACACCTACAGTACCAACCTCATGCCCTGCAATCTTCCTTCCTTGCCCAGTGTTCACCCTGCTAAGCCTCCACCTCTGCCCTGGTCCTTCCTGCATGCAGCAGAGCTCGGGTGTGCTGTCTGAGCAGGCTCACACTGCAGCAGGAGGAAAAGCAGTGGGATTTGGGCTGCACTCCTCATTTCCTGCCCTCAGCTGCTGCTCTCCTCCCTTTTCCTCACAGAATGTGGCAGAAGAGCAGAATCACTGTAGATGTGTAGTGAGTGGAAATCTGTGGTGTCCAGGAAAGGTACATAGGAAAGGTGTTTCTTTTTCTGGTAGCAGAAGAGATGAAAAAGTTTTCCACTGTCATTTTGAACTGCAGCTTCCGTTGTTAAACCCATTAATCTTGATCCACAGCAAGATCAAAGTGAAAGGACACCTCATAAGTGGCCCCTGTTCTTGAGATGTACTAAGCCCTTGTCCAGGAAGTTCTACAGTACCACAGCACTCGGTGGGTAACAGCATTTTTTATTCAGTATCAGACTGTGGAACTAAAGGTACTGCTCATTACTCATAATAGAGAAGGGCAAATGCTAAGAGACAAGAAGAGGGCTGAACATAAATACAACCCAATGGCCAAAAAAAAAAAAAAAAGTAATTCTGCTCGCCAAGACACAGATTTTTTTCTTCCTCTTTTTAAAAAGAAGTGTTGGAATACTGGCACAAACTCCAAAGATGCCTGTGCTGAAGTGTGAATACCAGCAATGAATGAGTTCAACCTTTCCTCTGGAGAGGCTGACCGCAAAATTCCTGTTTGTCTTCAGTGGAACAAATTCACTACTGATACAAGTTCATTAATACGCTGACTAAAGCTGGCCGAGCAAAAGAATGGCTATGGGGATTCAAAGGAGAAAGTAAGATAGATCAGATGGCTGGATCCAAACAGATGTGAAATACTGTAACTTTAAAGTAGCATATTAGGTGCATACCTACTCTCTTAGGATTGCATCCTCATTACTGAAAACAATATTTAAATCCATAAAAGAATAGAAAAGGCAGGATTACTCTGTGCGACACGGAACTAATATTGTCTTTTGAGCTTTTCCCTTTAAAAAAAATTAAGTTGACAGCTCCAGTGTCCCTTTTGCCAAAATTTATGATACAATTTGCTGACTTATATAAAGCCCTAGCAAGAAATGACACATGTGGGATGACTTTTTATTTGAAATTGTGTTTCTTATACCAAGGTTCATCAAGCTGTTTCATATTTATTCCTCTGATTAATGATATGTCAGAATTCTAATTCTAGCACCAATTTATTGCTTGTTGGCAATTGGAGAATGAAATAGCTATGTAGGCAACATGCAATATTGATTTTTATCCATCTTCTTTGAGCTCCAGTAAATGGTTCCCAAATGTGCTTTGTTGTTGCAACCTAACTAAATATTACAGTCTTTTTCCTATCATCCAATAATGCTGTTATTGATGTAGCATATTCCTTAAAGAGCAACAGTCTGGTATGATTTGATGTCAGGTAGGCTGAATTATAGGTTTTCTATTTAAAAATTGTTACTATTCAGTTATCTCACTCACAGAGATAGATCACATCTTCCAAAGGTTATTGGATATTAGTATATTTTTGTAAGTGTGCTGAATAAAATAATAATAAAGAATAAGTGTGCTTTCAACCATTTTAATATGAAACTGGGTGTATTTAAGGTTACTCCACGCAGAAGAGCAGATTGCAGATAATGCAAAATTTGCAAACTCACCTCATGTATTTTGAAGTTGGATGCATTATAACACCCATCTGACCAGCAACAGCTAATCAAGGCAGCCCTACAGAAATAAAACAATCTCTTCAAAGGCAGCCTCAGCACCAGGTTTTGCATTTGTGTTGTCAATGTTCTGTTATACAGATTCAGAGCATTAACTTTTCCGTGAGACAAGAAGAAATGACTATTTGCAGTTGAGATAAAATGATTTAAAAGAAATCTTTCATATCCTTTTTAAAATGAGGAAAGGAAGTTGATCATAATCTTGATTAGGGAAGCGATGAAAATTTTAATTGGGAATGATGCAGACATAGAGGAGGGAAAGCAAGAGCAGCTCTTGGTAAAAGGTATGGTGCACACATGCTGAACAATGGAAAGGTGCTGCTATGGCAGGACTTTTTAGATATTGTGTGCAGGAAGAGAAGAAATTGACTGTATTTCTGGCCAGTACTAACATTCAACAGATAAAGAAATGTGTTCAGCATTACGTCTAAGATTGTAGTAGCCACATATTTTGTGTAATTCTAGATCTACTAAGATATGGAAAAAGTATTATGAAAGGAAAAGAGAAAGATTTAGAATGTATCCACAGCCCATCTTTTCTAGAGCTTGACTTTCAGTGCTCTTTAGGCAGGCAAATAATGCCTAGGGGGATTTTTTTAAAGCCTGTCCTTCTGGATTTCTGTGTCTGTAAGATGTTCAAAATTCCAGTGCCTTCCTGTCTTTAAAAAGTTGGTTCTTAACTTCAAGATCATGCCAGATGTACCAACCTTCAAAATTTTCCGCATTTAGATACTCTGGTGCTTATGTGATACAACTTTTGTACATATTTTCTTTCAAAAAACTAAAAACAGAGTTGAGACCATAGAGACACATTTCCAACTACAGAAGGCTGGGCACATGTGTAACTGTACATATAACACTGGTTCAACTGTTCAGAAAAGTAATAGCATATATATTATATATATATATAAGATATGTTAGTCTTCAGGAACCTCTCAGCCCTATTCTCTGTGAAAAATAAATTTTAGGAAAGGAGATACCTAGCTACCCACATTGTAAAAGCGTGATGTCATAGCTTATTAGTCTTTAAAGAAGCCCTGTTAGACAGTCCAGTGTCTCAGAATTTTATCCAAGGCCCACTAAATTGAATGAAAAACCTCCTATGAATATTCTTACATCTTCCTTAGCTGACTCCTTGTAACTGTTTTAAGTCCTAAAATTTAAAGCTTAGTTAAAGAATTGTAAGAATTTAAAACTGGAACATTTTCAACAGCTCAATCCTTACTACAAGTAAAAAAAAAGCTGCAAGTTGAACATTTAAACAGCTTGTTCCTCTGTTTTTTGCCTAGCATTGTTTTGTTTGCTTTTCTGGTCATATCTGCACACCCTCATCTCTCTTCTCATGTCCTCCAGTTGAGGATATCTTTGGTTCTGTGACTTTTGGAACAAAAGTAGTGTGCCAAGAAAAAAGCAAAACAAAGGAAACCAGCAGATTTCCTTTCTATCTTATTGTTATGTTGCACCATGTCATGCAACAAAAGAATGAAAATGAGACAGACAAGAAAATGACAATCCATGTGGCAGAATTATTTTTTCTCTTTACTTTTGAGAAGAAAACATAGCAGAAAGTCTTATTATTACAGGAAGGTTGAGTGATTTATTTAAAAAGCTTGTTATCAACACAAGACAGCCTGTTACTGGTGTGCTACATATTCCTCACAGCTGAAGTGTGAACAAAATTGGTAAGGCCAATTATAGCAAAAGTCTGATACATACAGACAGTAGAAACATCTCTTGATCAAAGACAAGTTGGCGGAAATATTTTGTGCCTTAGACCTTCGCTCATCAGAAGTGGCACCAAGAGATCACAAATGAAAGGTTGTAATGTGGTAATAGTATTTTTCATGCTGCTGATGCAACATACTGGGCCTGTTCTTCTGCCGGGACAGGCAATGACCCTGCCTTCAGTCCAAGGAAATGCCTTTCCTGGCTGTGTTACAGCAGCAGCAAATCTTCCCTCTTTTAAGCTCCTAGTGCTTGTACTTCTTTTGCAGGCTGAGGTATGCACTGACATAAAACCCAAATGATACCACTGACATTTCTGTGTGTATGGGGCATTTTTTTAGTTCTGTATGTTGTTTGTTTCAGGGCTATATTTTTTTCTAGCAGAAGAAGTCAAATCCCATTTGGCTTATCAGTCTATCAACAAGCACAGATGTTCCCCACAGCTTACTGAAAGCTCCACAGACCTTGAATTTAGCATCCACCCTGCAAGTGTAAGAAGCTGGGCTAGGGCCCTTCCTCAGTTCCTTGTAGGAAGGCCATCCCCTTTTTCATCCCACTCCATTAATGCAGTTGGTTTTCATAGACTGCTCAAGTTTTATTCTTTCTAGGAAGGAACACTGTCATTTCTTCATACTAAGAGGTCTTTAAAATCTTTAAATCTTATCTGAGCAACTGAATCTCATGCTCCTGTATCTTGGGCTCTGGTTTTGTCTTCAAACCCTCTAATCTTGATTTTGTCTCCTGTCCATCAATCCTGGCCCAAATGTTTATCCCCTGACTGCAACCCTCTGGGGTCCATAAAATCAAGGATTCACAGAACCTCAGATTCTATAGGAACATATTCTCTAAAAACTGACAGACCTTAATACATTCAATCCTACAGAGCAGTTACAAATAGAAAGGACTGTGGAGATTACCTGGCTCAAAATGAAGCAAATCCAGTGAATAAGGCTTTAAAGGGGGTTAAAAAAA